>VDFB02166128.1:63663-225986 GCA_007258455.2 Sequoia sempervirens | reverse complement strand
TTACTGCACTATTAAAAAACAAAGAAGAAAGTAAATTTTAAAAAATAAGTATAACCAAATTCTTGTCCAACTCTCACCTTTGGTCCATAAAATATACTTGTTTCATAGTTTTTTAATTGGCGTTAGTGTGTGATAAACATTAATGTGTTACTTAAAAGTTATAAATTATAATTTATTAGGAGCACAACCGTAGAATTTTTTGCGAACAATTTCTGAAGGTGGAAGATATTATTCAGAAGATAGAGAATGGAATCTGTGAAGTGGCCAACACTAATAAAAAATGAAGAGGAGGTGTTGGTAGTATCATCAAGAATGGTCGCGGGGAATGTGTTTGGGCATTCGCAAGGAAATTGGGCACCGTAACCAATAATGAGGCTGAAATTGAGGCTTTAGCTAGAGGCCTTTGGTTTTGTGAAGAAAAAGGGTTGAGAGACATCGATATTGAGGGTGACTCTCAACTATGCATCAATGCAGTGAGTAAAAAAAGGATTCAAAATTGGAAATTGAAGATGTGGGTTGAGAAGATTTGGTTGAGTCTTGAGAAACTTGGCAGCTGGTCAATTAGTCATGTTTATAGGGAAGCCAATAATGTGGCTGATCTCTTGGTGAACATCGGGGTGTCTTAGGAGGATATAGAAGTTGTTTGTGACTCCTTGAGTGTGTGGTTGGATCTGAACACGATTATTTCAATGGAGAAGATGTAGCTTTTTTGTGAGTGAATGTTAGATTGGTTAAGTTGCCCAAGTCTTTTTTGGTCAATGATTGATGAGTATTATTGTTGTGACTGAAAATGAAATCCCGATCCGGTTTGGTTGGAAAAACTAATGGTTTAACTGTTGCCTTGGCGGTTGTTGGGAAAGTCCGCTTATTGTCATGGTTTGGTTCTCGATTAAATATCTTCCCTGGAATGGCCCTCTTAGAGTAAACTTGCTTTGCTTCTATGTTTGGCTGCATGATCGGTAAGAAATATGCTAAATACAGGTTGTCATCTCTTTGTCTAAAAATGCAATGTGTGGATGATATCATTGAGTAACTGCTAAGGAGGTTTTTGCAACGTTGATATTGGGATTGTTCAAGAATATCATCTGAATTTTGGTATTACAGAAGAAACAAAATGTTGTTGTAGCATTAAAAAAATTTGTGAGGGCTTGGAAAGTGTGATTTATTGGTTGAGTGTAACATTGTTCTGGCAGATGGAGCTTCCCCATCTCACATACTATGTAATTTATTTTCATTTATCAATATAGGGAGCTACCCCCTCTGGTAGTACTTATCCTAAAAATAAAATAAAATAATAATTTATTATTTATGTTTATATAATATAATAATATATTTATTACTTTTTTTTGACACTAATTGAGAGGGATTATTTTAGTGTCATCACAAATATCTAGTATGGACAACCATAAATACATACCAAAGCCCCATGAGGTAGAAAGACTAGAGAAAAGCCTTATGCTAATAGGTGAAGCAACTAAAAAGCCCCAAAAAACTATAAGCATTCATATTATCTTGAAGAAACCAAGATACCAAGAAACTAGAGCTTGGTGACACCTTAGCCTCCCACCCTACCACAACCCTTGAGCGAAGCTTCTAGAACACTAGAAATGACATTCCAACCTTGCATTACTGCCACAACCTATTTAGGAGCCAAATTTCTACCTTTTCCATAATTCGTCAAGGACCCAAGACAAACCTCTTGTCTCTTCCTACTATCAAACAAGATATCCCTTGCCAAAGTTGGAATTGTGAATGTGCTTGCACCTTCCAACATATTTGTTCTTATGAAAAACTAACATAGTTTTCATTCGAAGGTCAAGGAATAAGATGAAAGATACTAAAATTATTTCTACAAGGCTCACAACTCAAGTTGAAGAGCTTGTACATCACCCACCAGAGCGGGGTTCCAAGGATCTTTGAAAGAACCTAGACCCAACAAAAGCATTCTCAAGTGACACTTACTCCTCATCATCCAATAGAAAATCCCCATTAGGACTTGCCAAAACCAACATAGAGAAAAACCATATCCTTAGGATGGAGCACTAGATTTGCAACCTAGCTCTGCAACTCATTAGAGACCATTGCTCCACCAATTTTAGACTTAAAGTTAGCAAGGATAGACACCCTAGAATGGAGTATAGTTGATGGTTTGACACTTTCCCACACAATAAGGGATCTTGTGAGATCTAGAGTGATTCCTAGGATCCATAAGACAAATAAGCAAACACAAATGGATGCCACCTAGCCTAAGACAAAACTTAGAGAGCGGAAATCAAGAAGCCATGCATGTAAAACTAAGAGCAACTAAACCATCAGGTGCCATGAAATAAATAAAAGATTCAACACATGCATGGTGGGATGGAGAATAGAGTTGTTCTCATTTAAATGCAATAGCAATAACAACCCAAGTGAGGGGAAATGACAAAGGACAACATGAGGAATAAAAATACACTCCTTCAAGGGATAAGAGGAAAGTCAAGACCACCAATGATGACCACATGGCATTATTCCACTTATTGTGGCTTAAAAAGGAGCTTGAGAGATCTAAGAGTTGGCAATGGCATTAGTCAATCTATTACCTTCCCTATAGCTTTGAAGTTTCCAATTAAAACAAGCTTGTTTTCAAAGGCCCAAGATAACATTGATTGAATCCCTTTTAACAATAGGCTATTTATAACCATTGCCTAATGCTGACTTTAAATGTGCCACAGCTGCCATCCATCCACTTCACTATTTGTCTTATGGCTGAAATGGAGGGAACCAATTTGAACTAAAGAGCCTTTATAGTTCAAGATTAAGACCCCCCAAGGCAATTGTAGTTTCATCATAGAAACCCCATCAAAGTTGACCTAAAAGCGACCCTCTAGAAGCCATTTCCAAACAATGTTATTTTCTAACATTCTTACTAACTCCCACCCCTTCAACAGGGGATAATGTATATATATATATATATTATTAATTACTATTAGTTTAATAAATAAATACATTTTCATATCTTAATAATACTAAATATATATCGTATATTAATTTTCATAATAATAAATATTATATTTTATAAATAAATTATAATATTATATAATTATATATTAATTATAATTATTATTAGTTTAGTAAATATATATATTTTTATAATAATTTAAGGCTACTGAGCATGTCATCGTTGTTGAATTACGTAGATGGGGTTCTAGGCAATACTTTTGCTTGTCTCACGACTGATTTGTGTGCTGCAGAAAATAGGATAGTGAGCACAAATTTTGATTTAACCCTTGAAGCTTGAAGACTGGTTAATGTGGTCCCTCGATGTTGTCTTATGCTTCATCTTTGGCGCTTGATCACTCATCTCCTCAAAGATTTGGTTTGGATTGGGAAATGGGCTTGCGATTCGACCTTCATGAAAACCCTAACCAGATTCAACAAGATATTTAGGTGGTTACTTCAATTGGGAGGTAAACAAAACCATCAGGAGGAAAAATAAAAAATAGGGAGCTCAACAATGGTTGCACAGATTGGGGAAGGCCTATCTAAACCATTGGTAAGCCCATCAATCTAAACTTCAATGAAGATATAAAGAAAGAAATAGCGAAAAGTAGAGATTTTGTTTTTGAACATGGGTTAATATGTAGGTTTAGCCGTTTATGGGCTTGTTTTCCTAATTTACATTGATGGATCACTAAAACCTGGCAACCAACTCTAAAAGAAAGGCTCGAAATATATCCAAGTGTGGGTGGCCTTTTATTGTTGTATTTGATTGTGTGGAGGATTGAAATACAATCCTTCACAATCTTTGGGTTTGGGGCTGTTGGTGTTTTAACTTTCCCAACTAGTATCTCAGGACAATATAAAAAATAGCCAATTTAGATGGTTAAATTTTTCTCAAGGGGTTGGCCTAGGAGGGTGATCCTACACAATACTCATCAAGATATAGAGGCTTTTTATGGTGATCAGGTGGATATATAATATTCACAATTATAAAGAATATTGTCCTAAGCAGATATATTCTCACAAATCAGTCAAGAATTGTAGATAAACACAATTGATGGGCTAGATCCTTGAGCTTTTCATACATTCAGTGCTTGAGAACATGTAAATAACATTATGCAAATAAATTATTGCAGTAAGGGAAAATTCATTTTGAAATTTATGATCAAGGAGCTGCATTTAGACACAATTCAAACAGACTTGTGCATTAAAACCTAGGCAACGGAGTCAAGACAAATATAGCTGAAAACTTGCACAACAATGCTTGACCTAGTTTCAATCAGGATTGCAACAATGCATTACACTGCTACCTTGCAAAGTTCATAACCAATTCTACATACAAATCCCTATAAACACTCAAAGCATTCAACATTTCTCATAAAGCATATTTAATTCAGTACTTGAGAGAAAGCTATATAAGAGACATTCAACCACAAGAAATCTTGCAGAGATGAACAAAATGATCCTTGATCAAATTTTAATCATAAATGAAATGAGGATTACAATTTAGGATACAATTTATAGCTTTGAACTTAGTATATATTCAAATTTTGAAACTAGGATTGTCATACAAAATTTACACATATATCACATTCAATTCTTAAAAAACTTAGATTGGAAAGTATTAACTCTATTACAAAATCGCTCTGCGTACAAAATTTCTCCAAGATCCCGTGAAAAAGGCCTTGAATTCCCTTTTATAGAACAAGGGACCAAACAAGCTTTGGGCCTGTGGACAAGTGTCACATTTACATTTGACAATTCTGTCCACCTAGGATCAAACCTAAAATACAAGTACAACTGCCTCACGAGGAAGCAAACATTCCTTATTAGATATAAAAGGAGTTGCATATGCTGTTACAAAAGATCCTCGTTGATTCCAAAATGTGCTTGAAGAAGAAGGTGGTTTTATTTGTACTTGATGCTCTTTTCTTTACCTTCTTTATCTTTCAAAAATGCTTGGGAGATGCTGACTGGCCAGAAGAAAACAAAAGTAGATCCCATCACAACAAAAGAACATGAAAACAATAGAAAAGTGGGTTACTCCACATATTTTTCAAGCCATGTACTGTATTCATCTTCAGATGGCCAATTGAAAGCTAGAAGTTTCTGCACTTTATTGTTATGTGCATGGTACCTAACATTTGTGATCACTCTGGCCTCTTTTGCAAAATTATCTAAATTGGTCTCTAATCTAAAAAGATCATCAAAGGAATTATTCAAGAAAGCCAATTCAGGTTTCCCATCCTTGTATATAAATGATGACAGTGAAGGGATAATGCCAACAAATTCAGCCTTCCATTTGTCGAAAGGCTTGATCAATCCTGACTTGTCCATTGTCTTTGGCATTATACCCTTTTCCATACCTTCAAACATTTTCAATTTTGCTTTGAACAGGATATCAAATTTTGTTTGGAAGGCTGAAATATCCCCTAGTAACTCAATTCTCTCAAGAACTTGAGGCAAATTCTTTGGGGCTTAAGTATCTGATTCTGTCACCTTAATCATTTCCTTTATTGCATTAGTCCTTAGGATCCACTTGCATAGAACTTCTTGGAAACCTTTATGAATTTTTTGGTGCTTTACATATGCTTTATTCAATCCATCAATGCTATCCAAGCTCCTTTATTTTATGTAAAACACATGCAAGCCTATGGCCTAGAAGGCCATCAATTATATTAGTGACAATTTTGTTTGCTTCCTCCCTTGCTTTCTTTTCATTTTCCTTACTCTGCTACAACTCCTCCTTTAACCTTTGTATTCTTAGAGACAAAGTCTCTCTATCTTGAGTATAAAATTGCTTTGATGAAGATGCAAGAGTTGCAATTTGGGGAACAACAAGTTGTGGAGGTTTGTAGCCTTGCAACTACCTTGTTATACTCATCATGTAATTTCACAAATTTCTTATGCAAGGCATCAAAATATTCTTTTTCCCTCTCAACAGTATTTGCACTAAGCATTGTAGTATGCACCACTAATTTTGCTTCTTGTTTGGCAAAGGTGTCAGAAGCCCTTTTAATAATGACATTTCTTGTAATGCCCCTCATTGACCCGATCACCCTCAGCTTGTTAGTTGTGGGGGCAATTGCCCAAATGGCTAGAGTATGCATGTTAGGACTAAAACCAAACCCAAAGAGGGCATCATCAGCTTGCTCTTCTGAGGTAAAGGCTTCCCCATCCTGGTTTCTTATTGTGTCTAGAGCAATTGCAAAAGTTAAATCCCAACCAGGTAGCAAATGAATGCCACTTTCCTTTACCATCCTTCTCCCTTCTGTAGGAGTGATATTGGATGTGTCAAAATCCATCTCTTGGATTACCTTTTGATTAATCTCTGTTGAATTATATGATCAGAAGTAAATGCACAGAAGATTAAATAAAAAATCAGACAAAATAACACAGCATGTACCCTGGGAAAACCCTCCTCTTGAGGGAGAAAAACCCAGCAACAAAGATCTCTCTTATTATTTGATGCAACAGTGGAGATTTACAAATTACAATGAGGTCTAACACAAGACCAATAACAGGAGTCAAGCAATAAGGAATGACAGATTGTATGCTCTAGATCGCACCTGAGAATATTGATCTAACAATATACAGTAGGTCTTCAACCTCTCAGACTTTGACAACACTTAATCAGATCGAACTGGTAACTTCAAGATTCGGTCACTGAGAGATCGTCCTTGAATGGAAACACTGAACTGGTGAATGCGCATATGAGACTCAGAGTTCGCACTGATTACTGGTGTATGAGCACTCGGATCTTCAGAGTTCGCACAGATTACTGATGTAGTTTGCGCCTGTACACAAATAGAACCTGTTCGCACTTGATAATGATGGAGTCGGTATTTTTAATTGAGTTCGCACTTTTCATTTGCTGTGTTCACACTTTTTCATTGGCAAGGATTGAACTTTTTCGTATTTCTGAAATGAATGAATAACTATCCTTATGTAGGAACCGAAGACTTAATGTCGGCCTCTTACAATGTTTCATATTCTCTCAATGAAGTCGGCCTTAGAAATTTAGTAACCTTTATGATTTCGAATTATACATGTCGGCCAAATTATAAGACACAAAATAATAAGATGTAAATTGAATAGCCGATGGCTACATTCAATTTAAGACTTTCTCAAAGAACATGAGCTGGAAGGATCAACCGACGCTGTTATAACATTAACACTCCCTCTCAGCTAGGGAGAGATCTTCCAGCTGAAGAAAAAACATCTGTCACCATTGCCTACAATCAAATATAAAGAGAGATATATCACCTCAATGTGATATCAACCATCACATGGTTAAGTACTAGTGTGGTGATGGTGTCACCTCAACGTGACTTTCACCATGGCTCTCCCAGAGGGTGAAACACAAGTACAGAAGGATCATCACGGATTCTCTCACGTGATGTTGTCATGGAGTCACACACATGACATCCACCATGACTCAGCTCAGAGGGTGGAAACGAGGGCTTTCACCTCAAATTCTTCCGTCACAGAAGAAGATGCAATAGTGAGTACAAGTGTTCATCACTTGCGTGATGTCACCTCAAGTGACTTTCACCATGACTCTCTCAGAGGGTGAAACACAAGTACAAGATATGTCATGGAGTCGCACTCATGACATCCACCATGACTCTCTCAGAGGGTGGAAACGAGGGCTTTCACCTCAAATTCTTCCGTCACAGAAGAAAATGCATTAACAAGGGATTTCACCTCGATCTTCTCTCACAGAGAAGAACTCGTTAAGCAAGGCTCACTGATACTGAGACTCATACTCAGTCAAGGCTGGATTCTCTACCATACCAAGCTTGTCTCGAAAGTACACGAACTTTACCCTGGCGAGAGGCTTGGTGAGAATATCTGCCGTCTGCTCATCAGTGCTAATGTACCTCAACTGTACATTTTCGCGTACCATATCTCGATATAGTGGTACTTGAGATCTCAACATGCTTGGTTCTGTCATGAAACACGGGATTGACAGAGAGCTTCACACAACTCTGATTATCACAATGAATAATGGTGGGCTCCATTGATTGTCCAAACAATCCTGCAAGGAGCTTACGAAGCCACACTGCTTCTCGAGTTGCCATGCAAGCTGCAATATACTCGGCCTCTGCTGTACTCAATGCTACAGAAGACTGCTTCCTGCTGCACCAGAAATCATAGCAGAACCCAAACTGAAGCAACAGCCAGAGGTGCTCTTCGATCTGTAACACACCTGCCCAATCAGAATCGTGAAACAAGTAACTCCAAGTCTCATCTGAAGTATACTTCAACCCATATCCAATGTGCCACACAAGTATCTCAGATATGTTTATGCAACAAGATGTATCCGCTCGGATCACACATAAACTGGCTAAGTGCACTCACTGCATAGCAAATATCAGGTCTAGTGTTAACTAGATACATCAAGGATCCAATCAGCTGTCTGTACAACGTAGGATCCACCAAATCTGAACTAGCTGCAGCCTCCTTCAATTTATGAAGATTGGTCTCCATGGGAGTGGACATGGATTTGCAATCCATCATGCCAAATCTCTTAAGTATGTCAATGGTGTACTTCCCTTGATTTAGAATCATACCATCTGGCCTCTACCAGACTTCTAAACCAAGGAAGTAATGCATGAGCCCAAGGTCCTTCATCTCAAATTCAGAAGTTAAATCCTTCTTACATTCAAGAATCAGGTGATTTTCTCCAGTGAGGATTAGATCATCAACATATAAAACCAAAATTAATGCATCACCATTGATTACCTTGAAGTAGAGATTTGAATCAGCATCATTCTTCAAGAACCCCAGGCTTGATAGATACTGATCAATCCTTTCGTACCATGCACGAGGAGCCTGCTTAAGGCCATACAAGGCCTTCTTCAACTTGCAAACATGTGACTCCTTCCCATGAATTTCAAATCCATCAGGTTGCTCTATGTAAACCTCTTCCTCAATTACTCCATTGAGAAAAGCTGTCTTCACATCCATCTGGTGAATCTTCCATCCTCTAGATGCAGCAATAGCAATGATGGTTCGGACAGAAGTGTAGCGAGCAACAGGAGGAAAGGTCTCATCATAGTCAACTCCCTCTTTCTGAGAAAACCCTCGAGCCACAAATCTTGCCTTGTACTTCTCAATGCTTCCATCTACAGCATGTTTGATCTTGAATAGCCATTTAGAAGATACCACAGACTTGCCCTTGGGTCTAGGAACGATATCCCAAACATCATTCTTGAGAATTGACTGATACTCCTCTGTCATAGCATCTCTCCAGACTTGAAGACTGGATGCTTCCTCAACACAGGAAGGCTCAGATTCTATAATCTGACTCATTAAGGCAACATAACTGGAGAACTTATGTGGCCTTTTGCTTTCTCTGAATGTGCCTCTAGGAGCTGCAAAGTTTCAGCCTCTTGCATAGTGCGACTAGCCCAAAGAGGTCTCTTCCTCCCAATAGTAATGTCAGTAGGCCCATCAGTAGGTTCCAAGGGTTCAACTGGATCAAGATCTTCCTTTGGTTCCATCGTCTCCCTCTGAATCTCAGGAGTGTGATCAACCTCCATGTCCTGAGGAGACTCTTCATTATCAATCTCCATATGAATCCCTTTGGATCTCCTGAATGCAGCATCTTCCTCGAATGTGACATCCCTACTGATCTCTATCAACTTCTAACCTGGAATGTAAATTCTGTAAGCTTTTGAAGTCTCACTGTAGCCCACAAAGATTCCCTTCTTTCCAGAAGGCTCCAGTTTGGTTCTCTTTTCTTTGGGAACATGAACATAGACAGGACAACCGAAGATCCTCAAATGGCTGACTTCAGGCTTCTTCCCTGAAAAAGCTTCTTCTGGAGTCATATTCTCCAAGATCTTATGAGGGCATCTGTTCTGAACATATACTGCTGTCCTTGAAGCTTCTGCCCATAGGAAGGTTTGCAAATCTTGATCATGGATCATGGCCTTTGCTGCTTCCACAATTGTCCTGTTCTTCCTTTCGGCAACACCATTTTGTTGAGGATTATAGGGAACACAGAGCTCCCTCTTGATCCCTGCATCAGTACAAAAGTTTCGAAAACTACTAGAGGTGTATTCTCCACTATTGTCAGATCTGAGAACCTTAATTCGTTTACCAGAAATATTTTCTACTAAAGCTTTAAACTCTTTAAACCTATCCAGTACTTCCTCAGATTCTTTAGATTTCAAAAAATAAATCCAAGTCTTCCTAGAGTGATCATCAATAAAGAGAACATAATACAAAAAACCACTCGAAGAAGGAACAGACATAGGACCACATAAATCAGAATGAATTAGGTCTAAAATACACTTAGATCTATTTTCTCTACTATGAAAGGGGGCTTTTATGTTCTTACCTAATGTGCAGCCCTTGCATATACCTTCGTGCTCTGAGTTGAATTTAGGAAGGCCTGTCACCATCTTTTCCATAATGGGTAGAGCTCGGAAGTGCAAGTGAGCCAACCTTCGATGCCAAAGATCACCAAGACTGGAAGAGTCATGAACCAGTGCTTGTAGAGGATGTGAGCAGACCTTGTAGAGGTTATCATGTCTTGTTCCAATTACTTGAGCATCCTTGAAGTTAGAGTTCTGTATCCACACTAGAAATTTGCCTTTGGAGAAGGCAACTTGATACCCTTTATCTTCCAAGGCTGAAATAGAAATAAGATTACGCTTGATTCCGGGAACATAAAGAACATTACCCAATTGAAACGATATGCCGGAATCCAAATGAAGTGTGGAGGTTCCAATTCCCTTTACGGAGTAGGTGGCATCATCTCCAATGATGACTTGATCAGCAGATTCCTTTTCCACCAAATTGGATAAGTGTTCCTTGAATCCGGTTATGTGGCGGGAGGCACCACTGTCAATTATCCAGGTGCTGGAGTTGGAAGGTATACAGCTTGATAATGCTGAATGAGACATGGAATCGAATGGACCTTCCACCTTCAGATCATACACCATCTTGACAAGCTGAATGCAATAATCTGAGTGCACTAATCTGATCACGATCCTCAAACCCGCTCTGATACCATGTTGAATTATATGATCAGAAGTAAATGCACAGAAGATTAAATCAAAAATCAGACAAAATAACACAGCATGTACCCTGGGAAAACCCTCTTGAGGGAGAAAAACCCAGCAACAAAGATCTCTCTTATTATTTGATGCAACAGTGGAGATTTACAAATTACAATGAGGTCTAACACAAGACCAATAACAGGAGTCAAGCAATAAGGAATGCCAGATTGTATGCTCTAGATCGCACCTGAGAATATTGATCTAACAATGTACAGTAGGTCTTCAACCTCTTAGACTTTGACAACACTTAATCAGATCGAACTGGTAACTTCAAGATTCGGTCACTGAGAGATCGTCCTTGAATGGAAACACTGAACTGGTGAATGCGCATATGAGACTCAGAGTTCGCACTGATTACTGGTGTATGAGCACTCGGATCTTCAGAGTTCGCACAGATTACTGATGTAGTTTGCGCCTGTACACAAATAGAACCTGTTCGCACTTGATAATGATGGAGTCGGTATTTTTAATTGAGTTCGCACTTTTCATTTGCTGTGTTCGCACTTTTTCATTGGCAAGGATTGAACTTTTTCGTATTTCTGAAATGAATGAATAACTATCCTTATGTAGGAACCGAAGACTTAATGTCGGCCTCTTACAATGTTTCATATTCTCTCAATGAAGTCGGCCTTAGAAATTTAGTAACCTTTATGATTTCGAATTATACATGTCGGCCAAATTATAAGACACAAAATAATAAGATGTAAATTGAATAGCTGATGGCTACATTCAATTTAAGACTTTCTCAAAGAACGTGAGCTGGAAGGATCAACCGACGCTGTTATAACATTAACAATCTCTTCATGTGTCAATGGATCAACTTCTTCTTTGGCCTTCTCAATCCTTTCCCTCGTTCATTTTGCTTATAATTGATGATAAATTCCTTGAATTCTTTGATTTGAACAAAAGAATCATCATCCATAAATTCATGGCAAGCCTTGTACCTCACATCATCGGGAACATTCTTCTCATCATATAATTCTGTAATTTGCCTATCTTTAGGCATATGCTCTCCTCCTTCTTGGTGGACTTGAGGAGATGAGAAGCGTTGATTGACTTCCTCATCTCCAAGGATATGCTCAGGAGATTCTTCTTGCAATGTATCCATATCCTCTAGCTGCTTTGAATATTCAACCAATGGTTGATCTTGAACTTGCATGGGTTGGATGGATGCATCCGAGGCTAATGATTATGCTGGTAGTGCCTGTTGTTGAGCTAATTGCTCCTCTTTCTTCTTCCTAAGCCAATATCACCATATTTAGGAAAGATCCATCCTTGTAAGTAGCCAACATCCTCTCTGCTTTTTCTAAAGGATTGGTATATCAGACAAAAGGATTGACATATGCTGGATTCACTTGCATTCTTTTCTCCTCTGTCTACATAAGGTTTCACCTCCTAATTTGTTGTTAGGTTCTTGATCACATCATTAGATACATGGAAATGATGATAATAAGGTGATCTTGATCTTGCCACCCTTTCTATACTAATAAACCCCTCAAGGTCATAGTTTCTTACAGGGTTTACCTTCATTCCAAGGTTGTTCAAATCGGTGGTAAACTTTTCCAAGCCTTCTTTTGTAGTGACAACAAAATGGGAGAATCTCATATAACCAGGGATGAATGATTTCATCAATCTAAAGTTGTCCTTATTTGATTCATCAAGTTGCCACATTATTTGCATGAAAGCTAATCTATCTGTGACATAGAGTGGGAGGTGGTAGGGTTGCACTAGGGTGCCATATATTATGAAAATTGTGGAGTTGGAGTGCAAGTACCAGTCTCCCCAGTTATGATTAACACCCTTCTTAGGATCATACTGCAATGGCCTCAACAACTTCATTATATTCATAGAAATTCTTCTCTCTGGCTTGCAGCCCAGGTTATTCAATATACTTAAGACGAGCATTTTCAAAAGTTAAGAAACTTGAATTGTTGCAGTGTTGGTCCCAGATGTGTGTCCACATTTGAACAGGCAATTTCCTACCGTTTTCATCATGTGTTCTCAACTCCAACACCTGTTTCCATGCTTTCTCTCCACTGAACATAATCATATGCAACAATAAAGAATACCATCTGAAATATAGACTAGCCTTGGGGTCTTTCAAGGCTGTCAATTGTTTGTGAATGCCCTCTACAATAAAAGTAGCAAAATCAAAACTTCTATTGACATCCCTGTGTTGAATATCTGTTGCCAACATCATCATAAAGATTGGCATTTTCAAATCATAGTCCTTTCCAAGGACCTAGCACAGGGCAAAATAAGTATTGGCAAAATAGTCTTTAAATTCATCATAGCTAAAGGGTTCCACTTCCTCAGGAGTAAATCTGACATGTTTCTTATCAGTGTCCCTGTAATGTCCCTTGTTTGGGAGTGCCCCAAATTTGCCCTAATTTTCCTCAATTTAAATAACAATGATGTTAGATAATACCTTTCCTCTGATTGAAGCCCTGATTGAATGCCCTGCACATAGGTTAGAACCATTTGCCATAATCAAATTGGTTAGCACATTAGAATCATTTACCACAATAATAATAATTAGCAGATTTCCATAAATAAACTTAGGGCCAAACATTAATTTAATCACAAAGTACTCTAACAGCCTTGGAGGGTTCAATCATAGGAGAGAATGGGAGAATGCGGCTTGATGGGGTGCCTTGGACCCTTTTTCCCTAGACCCAAGGGGATATACCATCTCTCCTGGCCTCATGTGGCGCGATTAGAATCATTTACCACAATAATAATAATTAGTAGATTTCCATAAATAAACCTAGGGCCAAACATTAATTCAATCACAAAGTACTCTAACATCCTTGGAGGGTTCAATCATAGGAGAGAATGGGAGAATGCGGCTTGATGGGGTGCCTTGGACCCTTTTTCCCTAGACCCCAGGGGATATACCATCTCTCCCGGCCTCATGTGGCGCATGCCATTCATATGAGGTGATCTATCTAGGAGGTGTCTTTTCCATTATTCCCTCATCTTGCCAATCATTTCCTTCTCCCTATGATCTGACTCCCTATGCTGATTATCCATGATGGAGGAGTGAGATTTCAATGGGTGCCCTGAAAATGCCATCTCTCCTAAGCCCAAAGGCAGTACCCTCTGTACCCCCTTGGCCTCATGGGGCTCATCAGGTCCCCACCCGAGGTGGCATACCTAGGAGAGTGCCCCATCACCGTTCCCCTCTTGTAGTCTCAGCTCCTTCTATCATGGCCAAACATTCAAGGCATATGACAACAAATATTGATCATATTTCCTGGTATAAGGAAGCAGTTATAACAGGAGTGTATCATTAGCATCTAAATTAATAATCACAATCACTTATGTTAAACTATGCTAAACTGTAAAATAGATCTCATACCACTGATTCAGGAATCAGACTTTGTGCATATGCAAATCTATCATTTATTTCTATTTCCTTTTATAATGTCTTCTGTAGATGATTGCTGGTCTGTATGTTCTTCTCCTTCAACCAATTTGTCTTCAATATTCATAAGATATGACTTACAGAGAAACAATAGATTAGTTCAATTGAATAATTACTAATAAGGGTTAATAATTTCTGCAAGTATCATTATTACATAATCGTAAATAATATATATATATATATATATATATATATATCTGTGTGTGTGTGTATTTATATTTAAATTTACTTCCCCAAATATATTCTTGCCAATAATATGTAATCCAATATCTTTATTCCTTTTCTCAATGTGCTGTATTATCCAGATTTCCCATTACTGATTATATTCTGTTGTTTTCCTCAATGCAGATCTATTGCTTAATAATTCCATACTATTCCTCCACTCCGAAATATATTCCAGATTTCATTTATTTTCCCCATCCATGGTTTTCCTTCCTTTCACCCAAACTTATTTTATTCTTTATATCCCATGAAGAGATGCATCTATTCAAAGGGAGGTGGCTTTTGCTTATTATCGTGCCCCTTTGTTAATTGCTGCCCTTTCAAGAATCACTGCATTTTATTAGTTTAATAGCTACTTCTATGATCACTGCAGTTTATTAGCCTTCTGATCCTTATGTATTAGGATCCCTCAATATTTTATATTTTATATTAATTTATTATTTGTTTCTTATCATATTTATAAATTGACTTTATTGTTAATATATTAGTTTTATATATATTTTAATATTTATATATTATAATGATAATTATAATATATTTAAATTGTCAATATTTATATATTTTTTTATATTGTTAATTATTGCATTTTAATACTTGGTTTCTTTTATATTTTAGTGTTATAATTTATCATGGTGGGGGCATGACAGTCCCTTCTTTTGTGCTTTGGGAGCCACAATACCCTATAACCGTGCTCATCTTTTTCATACTCTTTGCACAATGATCCAAAATCAATTGTGACACTGGCTAAAGGGTTCAAGCCAAATGTCTCAATTATTTGCCCCCTTGAAATTTTGAGTAGAGGATCCCTTCTTACTTTCAATCATTCTACTATCAGGATCATAACAACTTGTCAAGGCCTTTACCAAGTCCACTTTGACAATTATATTTGAAGTCCATAAATTTGAAGCTGGCCTAGGCATCTGACCCCTCTTGTATGCGTATTCAAATAAGGTCCAACCATGCGTTGGGATGACAAGGTCCCCAATTTTCTCACCCATATCCTATAATTTGTCTGTGACAACTCTGACACCTTGGGCATGTTTTCCCCGTTTCTGTGAACCAGGGAGTTGCTGACTGAGGTCGCCTTCCATAAACCTCTTCTTTCCCTTAGACTTTGCACTTGTTTCACTCATTTTAGGGTTTATGTGTGACTAGGGTTTTATATAATAACTTTTGAAAATCTTAGGGCTTTATACTTTCTTTCATAAATTCAAACAAGCAGCACTAACAACCCTAGAAACCCTTTTCAATACAATCGTTTCAACAATTTTGACAAATTTGAGAATTATAGACAGATAAGGTCACTTACCTGGGAATTTTGACGAAACCCTAGTTTTTTCCACTTGAAATTTTCCTTCAAAGAGCTTTGTTCACTAGATTACTTGAGTGTGATTGCAAATGTGACAAGCAATGGAGCAATTCAATGTTTTATTGGCCTTGGAAAGCAGTAGATATGCCTTAATTGCAGCATGATGACTCGCACGTATGAAATAGATCATTTGCTGACTAGTCGTTCTAGTTCGAATTCTAATAGTTGATTCAAATGCTTTAAATACAGATCAATGGCGATTGCATTCTCTCCTTACATTGCATTTTCCATTTGAAAAAAGCTTTTATGAAAAGGCAACGTGAAGAACCTTTGTGTTGTAGCCTACAGGTGAGACACGTCCTCGCCTTGCCTTTTAGGGCCGAGCACATTTTTGCTATGCATTGAAGAACCAAAAATGCGATACACTGAGACCATGTGATGCAATCAAATGAAGCGATCTGTCTTGCTTTGATGCCATCCTTACATTGCATAATGCACTTGTGTTGCTGAGGAGAAATTGCGCTATGAAGGACCCAAGCACTACAATAATATTTGAACACGTGTCTTCATTTGATAGGCCGTTACCACAACATAGTTTCCTTATGCACTTGAAACATGAAAATGCACTCCGAAGAGCTCTTGCGATGAAGTGAGATATTGACACCTGTCTCGGCTATGCTTTTTATATACCCATCACATTTTCTTTTTGCGCTTAATTTTGAAGAATGTGATGTGAAGAGCCTTTGCGATGCAATAGGATACCGCCAAGTGTTGCAATCTCAGTGGCCTATTCTCAACGCATTTTTGCTTTGCGTTGAGGATATTAAATTGCGATGCAATGCTTTCTTGACACCTATCCAAATTGTGACGTAACATGCCTAGTGCAATTTCACTATGTGCTCCTTTCATGAGAATGCAATGCACTAAGGCAACGTGCTGCAATATAGTGTTAACATGTGTCCAACCTCTATCAAGACTACCCATCAAAATTTAGTTATGCGGTAGAAGATTGAGAATGTGATGCGAAGGGAGAACACGTTGCAATGCAAGAGCAACACGTGTCTAAAGTGGGCAGGGCTCTTAAAGCTTTAAGTGAATCAATTGAGCACATGTGCTTAAAGTTGTTTTAAAGGGTCATGCCTAGGGAGCGAGGGGGACATAAGATTGATAAAGGTATTCAGACATTGGACTTTGCATAAAATATTTCAATCAAGTGTTAAGAAGATAACAGATTGGTAGGTGACTTAGGTTGAAGGGGCCGGTAAATTGATGAATCCGAAGCACATAAGTTGTCACTTAGATGACTAGTAATCGAAAATAGAGGTTCAACACAAAATTAGAACAAAGGTGCAAGGGGCACATGGATACTAGGGTTTTTAACAGGGTTTTTAGTATAAAAGAAACCCTAGGCAATGCTAAACAATCCCTAGCATATAAGTAAACCATTCAAAAGCTTAGAAAATGGGAAAAAACCAAATGCCGAGAATTTTTTTTAGAGTTCCATTAGGGGCCAACATCATCTGTTGACCAAACCATGGCACCCTACTTTCAACCCCTCCATAGAGACTTTAAATGTCAAGCCTATTTGGGTTCGTCTCCCAAATCTCCCACTTCATTTTTGGAGTGATTCTTTCTTTGAAGTGATTGGTGATGCACTGGACAACCATTTGGCTATTTGACATCCAATCTTTAGATTTCATGCATACTACTTATGCATGGATTTTGGTAGATTTGAATACTTCAAAAGATCTTCTTGCAGAAATAACTCTTAAAGTGGATAGACAAAGCTGGTTTCAACCTTTGGATTACGAAGGTCTACCTTTTTCATTGTTAAAAATGCTCCAATATTGGCCACCTTGCTGCATACTGCCCCAACTCCAAATCCAAAGAATCACATTCAGCCACATGGTGGAAAGATGTTGCCCTCAAACATTATACTGTGGCTCCAAATACCTCATCTGATCATGGGCAGAATAGGGACAATTTGAGTGCACAACATAAATTAACTAATAACCAAGAAAAATATATCAAGAAGGATGTTGCTCCCTATTCCGATGCAGACTCAAAAGGGGAATATGGGATTTCACAAGGATCTCAACATGCTTTGTATGGAAGTTTGGAAAATGGGGCTGCACATGACAATCAATAATCGACTACCCAATGAAAAGGGATACATGGTATCTATACATGGCAATCGACTACCCATAAGCAGGTGTGAGGAATCTTCTACAACTCTTGCAACACCGATACTTGCCTGAAAATCTGGGGAAGACTGCGATGATACTTGGGAGGTGGTGAAGAGAAAAAAGAAAATTTCCAGCAAAGGAACTATTGCTTGCCATAATATGCATTTGCGCTCTCACTCTAAAAACAATGTAAAATTTTCCAAAGAGAATGAGAGTATTCTGCAAACCTAAAATTGAGGGCTAATGCGCATTCATGTTTGTGGATTGATGCATTTTCTTTCTATGATCCTCCATTTTGGAGCAGCCCAAATTATATTCTTGATGGGACTGGCCCCTTGGTCAAGCTTACAAAGCAAAAATAGTTGCCTACACAAGGGCATATGATGTGGGCCCTTTACAACAACTTTTATTGATATTTTTTTTATTTACATAATAAATATACATTGTAGAGTAATTATATTAAAATATTTACATAATAATAAATATTATTTACTAAATATTATAATTTATAATTTAGTAATATTATGTAATGATATATTATTACAATTATTATTAGTTTAATAATATCTATTATATCAATATACATATATAAATTTAATATATTATTGTTTAACTATATTAAATATTAATTAGTTATCATCTATTCACTATATTAAATATCAAGTGAGAGAGCATTGTAAAGCGACTTAAGAGAATATTTATTTATCAACTTAAAAGAATATTTAGAGAAGGTTTCAATTTGGTGTTGATCTAGTGACTAGGTAGTTGTTGATCTAGTGACTAGGTAGCTGAACCATGCGATAGACTCTTTCATAAGCTCATTGTCATCCTTCTTAGCACATGAAAGTTGGACAAATAAGATATGACTATTTCCAGTTGGTTTGAATCACGTCATAAATTTTTCATGCATGGCATTCCAATTTGTGATTGAGTAGGACTCAAGATGATGGAACCAATTCGTAGCGCCACCCACCAAAGTCAACAAACAATCAACCTGCAACATTGTCATGTGCAACTCTAAAATTCCATTGAAATATGCTCATTTGGAAGTTGCTTGCCATCATCGAAGAGTTTGAGAAAGTCTTTTTGTGATCCCTGTAGAAGTTCATGATGTACTATTGGGGCTAATAGACCATTATTATTATTGTTTTGCTGATTGGCCATTATCTAAAGTGCCTCCTTGTTGATAATTGAATCTGCTTTGTGCCATGACCTTGTATAAACTTTACTGCCAATTTTTTTTAGTTCCTATTTAGATTATTGGGAAGATGAGGGACTAGTCTTCTGCTGCAATATCTGCTTTTCTCTCTTCTTTGTCCAAGATTTCTAGGGTTGCTCTTCAATGTGCAATTTATTTCATATGATAAAAAACAAAATGCAGTAACCTGTCCATGATATCTTCTTGATCTTGTTCATTAGGTTGCCCCATGAATGGTCATTCATTATTGTGAATGGGCATTGAATTCTCTTGTGCCTTACAATGAGCATCAAAAACTATTAGCATTTTAATTTGTTATTTTTAGGGCAACACAAAATAGAACAATTTGAAAGGTAATTTTTTTTGTCAAATTAGGAGAAGATCCCTTCTAACTAAAAACTAAACTAAACCCTAGAACTTACATGAATGAGATTTGAGATTTAGCCTTCTACAATATGCACAAGATAATCTTTGGGATTTTCAAAATACAATGCAAACAAATTAAAGAAAATAAGAGTCTTTTTTCTTGGGTATGGGCATAAGACTAATCAACACTTCTACACATGGAAAAGAGATTTTATTTCTTTTGACTGACGCAAATGACCAAATCTATGATAGCTAACACACATGCTCACTCTTTTTGACTAAAAACAAAGATTGAACAAAATGAGAACAACACAAGAATTGAATTGGATGGACAACAACATACAAGGCTAGATAAATTGAATAATGGAAATTGCATACAAAGCTGCAACACACACGTACATGAGAATTGTAATACAAAGATTGCAGCCATTTCTCATTTCTATTCAATATATCAAATCAACACAAAAGACAACACAAAAAGCATGAACAATAATATCAGCAGCAAGTAGGTATAAAAATTACCATTTCTCCCTTGTCCAAGCTGCAGCCTTGACTATGTCTAATGCATTGGAGAGCTCCATCTGTTGGCCCTACAAAGACATTAACTAGAAATTATAAATATTCCATGGGAGAAGGATTTGATGGCAGCTCACTAGATGAAAAATGATAGTATTTTTAGCTTGAAATACGAGTCTACAATATTTTTTTTTGTATAGATACAACCATAGTTGAAAAACTCGGACTCAATAATGACTCGACAAGCCCAATTTTTTTAAAAACTTAGGACTTGGCAAAAACATTGAACATTTGAAAATACACAATTTTTAAAAATTATTCTTCAGAAACACACATATATAGTATATACTGAATTTATAGAACATATAATTGATTTCCATTATATATAAATTAAAATTTGAGTTTAATACATATCATAGACCGAAAAACAAGTCCTTGTCATGTTTGATCGCTTTTTGCAGTTATCTAACATTTGAAAATACAATTTTTTTAAAATTGTTCTTCAAAAACACACATATATACTGAATTTATAGAACATATTACTGATTTGCATCATATATAAATCAAAATTTGAGTTTAATACATATCATAGATCGAAAAACAAGTTCATTATTATGTTTGATTGCTTTTTTCAGTTTCAACTTTCATTGTCAAGTAACATGTTTGATTCTTGTGCAAGGTTCCAATGGAGTTCAGGTCTAGTGTTAAATAATTTTTTTGTTTATTAGCTTCTAAGTTCTATCTACATTTTTCCATCAAAATGTGATGAAATTGAATTTCTTTAGAAGTTGTAATTTGGAATCATTTTTCCATGCCATTGCTTGGTGTTGATGAGTTTTAATGTGGTGTATTCCTATTATCTTTTTCGATTCGTATGTTGCATAGAATAGGAATCCACCATAGAAAAACTTTCCCATGCAACTTGCCAATTGAAAAAAAAAAAACTCTAATTGAATGGAATAGTATTCCACCATAGTAAAACTCTAGGTTCAAGCAAATACAATTTTTTTGGAAGGATGAACAAACAATATTTCTTAGAAAGAATAGACTTGAAAGATAGAACCCAACACTCAATGGAGTTTGATAGTTTGCCAATGATATGGCATTCTTCATGATAAACTCCAATCCAAAATTTGGAATTTTTAATCAATGTGAGGAGTCTTTGCTATCATATGAGAAATATTGACATTCATCCTTCCAACAAATATCAATCATCAAATGTAGAGTATCATAATAAATGTCACATGAGAAATATTGTTTTTCATCCATCCAAGTTTCCAATGAATACCAACCATCAAATGCAGAGTATCAGAGTAAATGTCATATGAGAAATATTGTTGTTTATCCTTCCAATGAATTATAATGATTACTAATTATCAGAATAAACTTGATTCAAGCAAGCTCATTTATGGGGTCCCTTGGGATAATCTGGTTGATTGATCTAAGGTAGATGCTTGTTGGGTTTCACTAGATGATGGCTAGCTTAAAGTCTATTTTGATGGCGCTTTGTGTGGAAATTTGGGGAAATCTCGTGTTGGTTGTGTCATTAGAGATCAGAAGGGTAAGATTGTTGCTATGGTGGTTCGTAAACTTCCAAATGGAACAAATAATGAAGTTGAATTTTAGTCTACCTTTTTTGGGAATTCAACTATTTAAATAACTAAAAATCAAGAGGATTAATTTTGAAGGGGATTCAAAAGCATGAGACTATGAATTGGAAATTGGCCAACCATATTCCCTCAATTTGGGAGTTGCTTACAAACTTAGAAAATTTCTCAATAAGTCGCATTTATAGGTTGGCAATTATTGCACTTGACATACAAGATAATAATGTTTCCTTAGATGCATCAAATGGATGGCATGCTCCTATTCAAATTTGGTAGTTTGATGTTTTTTTAACTTGACATCTTTTTTATGTTTTTGATGTCTCCTTTGCTCGGTTGGGACGTGTGGGCGATTTCTAAAAGATGTTGCAGTGTGTGAAGCAATGAGATTTGAATACTCATGTTACACATTCTCATCTATGTGAGTTGCTAGTGGTGGTATTATGGTAGTGAGGAAATATGAATATGATGGCCCCCCTCTTTGCTTTGACAAAAATATTGTGTTGGCTTATGGATTCTTGCATTGCCTTGGAATTATGGACTCCATGATTTGTTTTATTGCCAGGGGAAGGAAAATGGCCTTCATGGGAGACATCTCTGAGCTACGATTGAAAAAAGTGTTTAGGTCCAAGTTTGGTATTACCTTGGATGCAGTTAAAATGGTCTTGGGAAATGTTTTCTTGGCTTCCTGCCATAGGTATTAGGCCAATTTGGATATTATGTCCATGTTTGTGGTTGTCGTGCTGGACTTTGGAGAGGAGAAAGAGTATATGTGTTGGGTTGCCGAGATGTTGATAAAGCTAGTTTGGCAAAGGGGCATGAAGGATGTTTTGGTGGTTGCGGTTCTTGGTTTGGGGCTTTGCCAAAGTTTGGGCTTTCTTCCAGTGATACTCCCAAATTTCAATGGACCTTGGGTCTCGTTCATTATCTATGCAGTGGGAACTAATGACGAGGCTTGTAAATAGATGGCTATTGATCCTTGGCTCTTGACTTTGTGGATTCAGGCTTATTAGAGGATGATGATATGGGTTTGGAGAACTAAATGTTTAATTTGTTGTTTCTCTGTACGTAATGATTAACGTAATATCAAAATATGTATTAAGCGATATATTGTATTTTCAAAGATTTTTTGGCTCTTTATGGAGGTCATTTTTGTATTTTTGAATATGTTAATACATGGGGTATGGCTCCCTCAATGCTGAATTCATTGATAAAAAAAACTTGACCCGAGCAAGGGCTGAGTAGATAAAAGGCAAAAAAAGCCTTTGTTATTGCACTTCTAGTTGTTTTCCCTAAGTCGCTACAGTTGTCCTCAATCACATCTCGAAAATGATTGAAATCACATTAGCCTTTTAATGTTTGATGGAAAAAAGGGTTTATATTGATTTGGATGAGTTTTTGATGGATTTTCAAGCAAAAATTGCAAGTTTTTGACAATTTTTAATAAAAATATTGCTATGAGTTTTATAAAAACCCAACAAGTTTTTCAGTGAGTTACTCATCATCGGTTGTGGCTTGTGAGTACTTGTAGAGTTTTTCAACTATGGATATAATTGCTAGAAATTTTTAGAAAATCCACTTACTCAAAACAATAGAAAACTCAGATGCAACATAAATCATTCACCATTTCAATACACTTACTAAATATTACTTCCAGCATATAAACAATTACAATAGACATCTATTTGGACAATCAGCTGAAAAATAAAACACAATAAAAATAATTATGTAATTGCCGATGATTAAGAAACAATACATGAGCGCTTGTTTTAAACAATTATCAACCTCAAAAATATCTAATATTAAAAATACCTGAACATGTTGTTCCTTAACTTAGATGATACATAAAACAACAGATTGTAGCATATACAAATAATATCTTTAACTCAAAAGAAGACTCTAAACATGGAATTCTAAAAGCAGTGATGAAAAGGATAGCAACAGACTTATACTTAAATTAGCAATGAATTTATAATAAAAAAACTTAACATTAGTTTCTAATCTAAAACTAGTGCTCCAAACTAATAAAAACCTCCTAAATTTGGACATCTATAAATAGAACTTGAACTCCTTCAAATTTGAAAGTAATTTCCTCTAATTTTACTCTTCCAAAAATGGTCTTGAATTGTTGAAAGATGACACCTAGAATTGGAGTCTATTTTTAGCTGACTCCATTATGGTGTTTCAGCATCAAAATTTTCTACTGTTTCCCCCTTGATGTCAAATCTTTGTATCTACAATTTGTCTTCAAATTTGAATGCATTATCTTTCATAGCCATTTTATTATGACATTTGTCAATTGTTCTTCTAATTTGCAAAATTTAGTTTCAACTTTATTGCAATGTTTTGCCAAGTTTTTGGGATGAGGGCGATAGGGGATGGGTGGATGCATTTTGGGGATGAAATTTTTGGAGGCCATTTTAGGGGATAGTAGGGGACGGCTTTTAAAAAAAGAGGGAAATTTGTAAATTATGTGATAACATTGATAAGGCATTCATCATATCCAGCATAGATCCTTAATACATAAATTTTATAGCAAAATGTGCAAAGGTCCAGCTACAAAATGACAAAAACATAAAAATATGCTACTACCCCTGAGGTTGCAAAGAACTTGTGCAATTAAGGAGCCTATCTCCCTTGTCTCAGGATTGTAGGGGTTGATTCAAGTGACAAGTTCTGGACTTTGTCTTTTGTATTGAGATTATAAAGGAGGTTGCCTCAATAATACTGAAATATTTGCCATTATATGTTATAAACCTACAATTCTGTGACTGCGAAAACAACTAAAAACTTTTGTTTTCAGTGATAGAAAACCACCATCTTGGAATTGAAACACCACCTTGAGAGGTACAAATGGAGCTTGAAATCTTAGGTATTGTTTTGCTTGACTTAATCTTGAAAAGTGTGCAATTTTGCCAACTGAAATGGCTGAAATTTTCTTTCAAATCTTGCAAAGTCAACTTGAAAATTTGTTGTTTTGTAGACCAAACTCTCTCATTTGAGGCTGAGAGTGGTGTGGGGTGGGTTAATTACTTTAAAAGAGTGCAAATATTTAAATACTTACTTTACAGGTAGAAGAGTTAAAAGGTAAAGTGTTTTGGTGGTCTAGATCAAGTGCTTATGTCAAAGATAAAGATCATTAATAGTCAAGGAGCAAGTACTAGTTTTCCTCAAGGCAATTCAGGGGAGAACTAATATCAAGTGTCTCGTTCTAATTTTAGAGGAAGAAGACAATGTTGAGGTTGTGGTTTCTAAAGAGGCAAAGGTAGCTTTAGTTTAGGAAGGCAACTAATGCAATGTTATTATTGTGAGAAATTTGGTTATATAGAATGGAAGAAAAGAAATTATTCACATGAATGCAGTTGTATTATCCAATGCAAAAGCATAGTATGTTGCATTAGCAACATATACATGAATAGTTTGGTTAAAATGAGTTTTGGAAGATCTAGGAGAAGATCAAAGAGATCCTATAGTGCTATTCTGTGACATTGGTGGAACAATACAATTAAATAAGAATCCAGTATTTCATGCAAGTATAAAGCATGTAGAATTAAAAAATCATTATGTGAGAGAGTTGGTATAAGACAATAAAGTTATCTTCCCTAGAGATGTGCCCCTAAAAATGTCCCCCTGCTGTCCTTGGTCATTTTTTTGGCCTTGACATATTGAAAACATCTCAAAAACACGGGGAAATGTGGGGAATTTGCAAGGACCAATTGAGACGTCAATGATATCACCTAACCATTTTGGAGATGTAATGTCCCCTTCTCGCCCTTGAGCTCAGTGCCAGTCCTTTTTGTGGAGGTTTTCGATGTTTCAAGCAAGACTTTCTATTTTTAGCAGGGGGCCAATTCCAGCACTTACTATTTATAGAAGTCGCTTTGCAAGTCAGTTTTCATGCTAGCTTGAGTTTTTAGTGTGTTTACTATTTTTAGTAGTTACTAAAAGTAGTAAGTCTATTTCAGGTAACTAAACTTGGCTAGACTACTTTCAGCAATGTCTTTCCAATTTGGGCGTTGGTTTTTGCTAAGGACTGATTATTTTAATATTTGCATTCCTCACTTGGGTCATCAATTTGTACCTTGGCGCCTAGTTGATGACTTCAAGTGTTTTTAAAGCAACAAAAGTGATTTTGAAGGCTGGATAAGTGAGATGCCCAAGGGAAAGAAATGTGAAGTTAAAAAATGAATTTTTTAATTAAAAAGCAAATCAAAAGAGGGCATGGCTTTTTGGAGGGAAGATGGAATTCAAGTTTTGGTTGCTCTAATTTCTCATTGAGTCTATATAACATCATTTTGGAGCCTCATTTGTTTATGTCTAAGTTGGTTGCATAAGAGGGTGTTGCTGGATTTTGCAGAGGTCTACAGTTTGGTGTTGAGGATGAAAACCCTCTTCATTCAGGAGCTGGTTTCGGTGGTGAGAGATCCACCCTAGTCAGTTGGGTGCGATTCCACTTGGGGGTCACTTTGATGCTTCGCAGATATTCAGGTTTTCTGCATTTTGGTATTGAAGGATGAAGATTTTTGAACATATTTTGAGCTGTTGCTTATTGGGTTTGGTGTGATTGAGCTTGGGTTTGTTGAGTCTAGTTATGGCGTTGATTTTCAAGGAGGTTCTTGAGGGTTTGGAGCAGTTTACAGTGATTTTCTGAGCATTCATTCCCAGAGTCAGAATCTGGTTATTGTTCATAACGCCATTTCGGTTAGGGCTTTCATTCTGGGTGTTGGTCCAACAGAAGCTCCTAATCAAGGCGCCCTCGATCATATATTCATTGAAACTTATTGAATAAAATCTGAATTAATAGAGCTGGTCGCCCTACTCAAGTGGCCGCCCTCTTGTGGGTGATTTCACAGTGCAGGCCTGCTGATGTATAGGCCTTATTCAGTGCAGGCCTGCTGATGTATAGGCCTTATTTCACCATCATTGGAGTCTGAAAATGGAGGCATTTGGCGTTCAAATTACAAGGGGATTGTTGCTAAACACAGAGGTTTACTCATTGCAAGTTTGGAACTTCAAAGTTGCTGTTTGAACTATTTTACCAGGTCTGAATTGAATATTTCTGAGTCTGATTTTCATGTATGAGAAGACTGAATTTTCTGTTATATTACCAAAGAAATATAGCCTGAAAGTTATTCAGTTTGCAAGCAAGTTTTATCTATATTTTCTGTCCTTTTTGCTGTTTATATATCATGCATGCTTAAACAATGTATGGCACTTGAAACCAAACAAACATCTGCAAAAAATTTCAATCAGGAAATCAGAAAACAAACAAATAAAATCAGAGGTGTATGTTACAGGAGATGGACAGCCATTCCCTTGCAATTAATTACACTCAATTTAAAAAAGGCCCAAAATGATTTTTTCTTTTTGTGGCCCCCACACCACTTGCAGCCCTAAATGAGAGATTTTGGTTTGCCAAACAACAAATTTTTAAGCTCCTATATAGTATATGGCAATTGCGTGTTAGGGTTGATTCGCAAGATCTGAAAGCAATTTTCAGCCATTTCAGTTGCAAAGTAGTAGGGTTTTCAAGATAAAAATCAGGCAAAACAATTACTGCTCAAGGTGGTGTTTCAATCCCAAGATGGTGGTTTTCTGTCACTGAAAACAATAGTTTTAGTTGTTTTTGCGGTCAGAAAATTGTAGGTTTGTGACATAATATAATGGCAAAGATTTCGATCTTATTGAGACAACCTCCTATCCGATCTCAATGCAAAGCTCATTGCTTGCACAAGTTTTTTGTAAGCTTAGGGTAGCAACACATTTTCTATGTTTTTGTCATTTTGTAATTGAAACTTGCAGCCTTTGGGTATTTTGTTGTAAATGTTATGCATTAAGGATCTATAATGTATCAATGCTATCATATGAATATTTTGAATTTTTCCTATGTTTTAAAAAATTCTCTATTTAAATTTTTTTTAAATAATTGTGCCCTTTGCCATTCCTTGTCTCCTTAAATGATCTCCAAAAAAACTGTCCCTGAAACACATCCTCCTGTCCCTTGTCATCCCCGTCCTAAAATCTTGGTGTAACATAGTGTCATGCCCCCATAAAAACAATAAAATAAAATATACCAAGATCGCTCCTTAAAGGAAATAATATGGTCAGCAAATTGTGTGGAGTAAATAATATTAAATTACCTTTAAAACTGTCTAGTGGCACTTCCTAACAACAACCTCCTCCAAAGGACACGTGACTTATCAAATAATACCAAAGAAGTATCAGTTGGTTTGAAGGAGCAGTGATTAGTCTAAGAGGATGTGTCCCTTACCAAGGGAAGAACATAATGAAGGGTTGTGTCTTTCCCCACCGTGGGGATATAAAAAGAAGCATACTTCCAAAATAGGGGCATCATTGAATGATATTCAGAAATATATCTGCATTCAGGAAAGGAATATCTTCTGAATATTGAAAACAGATCGAGCAGCAAGGCAATAGGAGGAGATCAGACATAATTATCTGCACTCAGCAGACAAGGGCAGAAATTAGCATTTGTTAATATATTTGCATTGTAGAATATAGCAGTCTTATATTTTAGCAAATATTGTGGTATGCACTATTATGATTATTGTGAATGATGATACGTTTATTAATGTATAATCTCTTATGAATCTAGATATGCCTATTGATGTAATTATTGGTCAAACTAGATTCCTATTAGTCATTAAATTGATCATTCCCAATAAGCAACCATGTGGAGGAGCGGGCCAATACAAGAAGGGGAAGCAAATACTAGATTTCCTTCTAAGTACGCCACCTAATGTTGGACACCCATGTGTCTACCACCTGTGGGCCTTGGGCTTAGATAGGAGAATCTACAGGCACCCAATTGTAGCTTTCCCTCTGATCTCTACGTGGGTTGGTTGTTGAGATGGATTCAAGGAGTCTCAATCATAAGAAGGATGGATAAGGCAGCATGGATAGGGAAGGCAGATACAAGTTTATCCACTAAGCACACCACCCCATGTTGAATGCCCGCGTGTTTGCCACTTGGGGCCAAGAGCGATGGTATATCTGCTCTTGGGCTTTGCATGAGGATAGCTTCGGGTGCCCTATCATGTTTCTCAACCAAGTCCTATTATGGCTACCATCATGCATGATAGAAGATAGATATCGTGCAGTTTATATAGTTTGGAAATAGTTATGTATTTTACATGGTTTAAATAGATAAGACATTTATTATATATGTTTTGATCATATGAATTATATTTCCAATATTATCTAACATGATTGCAGGACCTAAACCAAGATTCATTTTGCTTAAAGCATTTAATTGGTAAGTTATAACCCTAATTACATTAAACTTGTGATTCTAGGGAAAGATTTAGGGCAATCACAAGGAGGGCACATTACACATAGGTTGTCACCAATTACAACATGATTTCATCTATAAGTATTGATTGTAGGATTAATAAAATTGTTGGTTCTCTTAAAGGCTTGTGTACAACTGTGTAATGCCCAACATCATCTTATATTAGAAGAAAACTACTTAAAACATTACATTGGAACTGTAATAGATGTACACAATTAGGTAGAAGCAAATAATAGATAAACATAGATGAAAACTACACAGAAACACGTTATAATCGATAAACATAGATGAAAACTACATAGAAACACATTATAATAGATAAACATAGATGAAAATTACCTAAAGCATGGCATTGGAACTGTCACAGATGAACACAATTAGGTAGAAGCAAATAAACTAACAAGGAAATATTTTTCTATAAAAGCTGAAAACAATTATTGAATATTCTTCCAAGTCAATTCTTCAGATTGTTTGAACTTCTTATTGGACCGTGGCTTTGTTTCAAACAAAGCTTGGACAATAAATTCTTAAATTTTCTAACAAGCCATGTAAAAGCCTATCACAAAATGTGTTGAAAACCCTATCGAAAAATGCTTTGAAAACCCTAGTGTCCAAAAACTTGGCTATGGAAGTTAAAAAGCGGAAAACAATTATTGAATATTCTTCCAAGTCAATTCTTCAGATTGTTTGAACTTCTTATTGGACCGTGGCTTTGTTTCAAACAAAGCTTGGACAATAAATTCTTAAATTTTCTAACAAGCCATGTGAAAGCCTATCACAAAATGTGTTGAAAACCCTATCGAAAAATGCTTTGAAAACCCTAGTGTCCAAAAACTTGGCTATGGAAGTAAAAAAACAGTAAAAAATGGATTAACCTGCTATTACATGCAATTTGGGCATTTTAGTCATGATTTTTCACAAAATATTGCAAAGAAAACATCACCTGGGGTTTCATCAAAAAATTGCTGTTTTTTGGAGGAAAAAATAGCCAAACCAGGCAATTTGTATATAGTTGCAATTAGTTGCATTTTGTTGCAGATTTCTGCCTCTATGATATAATTTTTCTTTTATAAATTATAATTTATTATTATTTATTTTAAAATATTTTTCATTTATAGATTAAATGTGTCGCTGTCCTCCTTGTCTCAACATTTAGGTAATTGGTCTCCCATTCCCACCCTTGTTCTTTGCTTCTATGATATAAAACTCTATGGAACATGGATATTTGTTTGAATGATGCCTCCACTCGTTTGAAAGCCACAGTAATTGCACATCACTATTCTTCTGTTGAACTTGGTTTTCCATGCTTCCAAGCAGGGTCATTGTATTTGCTAGCACTACAGGTACTTGAGGATGCTGCCTCTTTTTGCAAAGTTGGAAACCTTGCCAAGAAGGGGTAAAAACAATGAAGTTTCAACTTTAAAAATTGCAAGCCTTAGCTTCAAAAGACAGAAGAAAATGAAAAAGAAAGATTGGAATCCTAGAAGTGCTAGTACACAACAAAAACAAAAGAAAATATAGTAAGAACCTAACTTAAAAAACAAAAAAAACAAAATGAGTTACATACATTTTAAATCTTGTCAATAAATACATCTAATTGGTCAAAGATCACTCAAAACTAGTTGAAATCATTTGAAAATCATAATCAGTGCAATGAGAGTCAAGAAGTTGAGCAAAAGAAGATAAATCTGCGAGCTAAAAAAATGTGTTTTGGCTGTTTTTTAGTCATACACTGTTTTGGTGTAGGTAAGCAAGTTTTCAGTTGGGACCCATGGTCACTCGCAAGTAAAATGGTTATCTTTTGGGTGAGTAACTTGCAAAAACCTATTAGCTTATGAGTATTTGCATGGTAGGTACCAAATTTGAACTATGGTATGCAACCTTTGCATAATGAGCTGCTGGCGCTCTAACATTAATTTCAAATTTTAATTATCTTTTTTGCTAATATTAATATTAGTATAGATCTTATTGGGCGCTTAATTCTTAAATGCTCTATAACATAATGCAATTGAAATATATTGTTCAATGCCCACTTCCAACAGATTCTCTAATAGAAAGTTTTATACAATTGCTTTCAAGATGGTTAACTGATTTGGTGCTATATCAAAATGCATTGGTTTCGCTATTTCCAGATATAAGTCTTTAATCACCTGATGCACATCTTGGCAAATTGATGGCAGGAGCTATTTGCTTAGCAACCCTTGTGTGATAGTTGAATTCTTTTTGCTAGTATTGATATAGAATTAATTTTGATGTTGTAACTGTAGCTTCTGGTACTTTTTATTATCATTAGGATGCCTCACAACGAAGAAAACAAACAGATCTTTTTCTAATTGCTTTTACTGTATTTTTGTTACCTCCAGGTGTTATCCATAGTTGGTAGAGACAACATACAATACATCCACTGCTCCCTGTTTGATCAAAAGCTGAATTCTGTGCCAAGTTCAGACAGTTTTGGAAGTATAAGAACTGGGTGAAGGGGCAGGGGCATGGGGATTTGAAATTTGTCGATCAGCAGGCTTATGAACTATATAAATCCACTGAGATATCTGAAGATGGCTAGGCGGAAGACAACAGTTCCAAGGAAGAAAAGTGGTACTGCTGCTGCTTCCACTCCTGCTCCTGCTTCTGCTGTTGAATCTTCCAGTGCTGGTGCAAGGGGCAGACGCAGTGCTGAGGTTCCACATGCAAATGCAACACCACAGACTGTGAGCAAGCCTCACCGATTTAAACCAGGAACTGTTGCCCTTAGAGAGATAAGACGTTATCAGAAGAGTTTTGAACTGCTTATCCCAGCGCTTCCATTTGCTAGAATTGTGAGGGAGGTGACTACTCATTATACTGAAGAGGTGAATAGATGGACTGCCGAAGCTTTAGTGGCTTTGCAAGAGGCAGCTGAGGACTATATTGTCAATCTGTTTGAGGACACGAACTTGTGTGCCATTCATGCCAAGCGTGTGACAATAATGCCCAAAGATTTACATCTTGCCAGACGCCTTCGTGGTGTGCATGTAGACAGGCCTTGGTGAAACTGCCCCTCTTGGTGCATGCTTAGACAGAAAAATGCAGAAATTTATTGTTTCTCTATTGTAACTTGAAGTGATTTGCCATTCTTTGTACCCTCCAATTACCACTTTGTTCTCTACCTGTTTACCATTGGTAAATATAAAACATGCATTACAGGTCTTGACATTTGCTTTGTACTAGAAAATTGATTTATAAATTCCATGATAAAAGACAGCTAAATGCAACAGAAATGCAATCACAATTTACTGTTGGGAAATTAATTGTGATTCAGCCAGTTTTGAGATACCATGCCTGTACAATCAAACTTCATTGGTTCCTGGGGCTATAGAAGATGGTTAAATGTTTTGCATTCCTGATAAATTCCTGAAAATTCATGCAAGCCATTTAATTTATCTGGTGGAATTCACAAAACATAGACAAGAATGCCTCGTCTACCACTTCTGGATATAACTATTTACTTCCCCCTGGAGCAGTCCAGTCTGCTGCCTTGTTTCTAAAGGTGGTTGAAGGAGTGGCTCCCTTGTTTATTCCCCAGATTAGTTGGTCATAGCCTTCATTCATAATCAAACTTATAATGGTTTATAAATTTAAAATTAAAGAAAATTTGTGATTTTGAGAGTTAACTTTTTGGGTACACTGAAACATGTCTTGGTTGTTCCAATGGAAAGGAAAAGAAAATTCAGATTACGAGTTTATGGTTTGTGTTATATGTCAGAAGATTGCTACCAGAATTCTTTCCTACTTTGCTTCAGTAAAGTTAGACATTACTCTCAGATGTTTTGATGGTTCTCCCGATTTCAATAAAAGTATGTCTTTACTCTATATCTGGGTTTGCTGAGTTATTGTATCCAGCTTGTTACTTAATTGTTTCCGGGTTGGTACTCAATTACTCGTAAGTTGCCTCATCGATTTTTAGTATTATTTCTGTTACCTCATGAATTATTGGAAATATCCAATATATTGTCTTTACTATGTTATCAAATCAGCCAGTAACCTAGACATACTCAGGTATGATTTGTTTTGGAATCGGAATCAGGTTTGATTCGCTTGTTGATTCGTCTAGGGCATGGTTTTTGACACATTAATTTGTTATGAATTGTTCATAAACATACTTGGTTGATTCTAGCAACGTCGATGCAATTCCGGGACGATTCTAGCAGTGGCTGACAATTTCAATGCATTTTGTTTGACATTTGACCATCAAAATCATGCCCTAAACCCAAACTGACAGTCGTTTTCACTTGTTTTTTGTTTGATGAGTAACGGGAAAAAATAAATACTACTTTTTGTTTGATGAGTAACGGGAAAAAATTAAATACTACATTTTGTTTGATGAGTCATCTGTGCCACAGGATTCAGTCCCCTCATTAAGCAGTGCCATGAATTTCCTCTGGTTTTGCAGCCATTTTCACTTCTTGAGTAGTCAGATATCCAGCACACTTTTAGTGCTTGTGGTTATCCTAACTCTACCTATGCCATTTAATGTTGATGGTAATGATGTTGTTTTAATATTATTCAATGAATATCTTTCATGACATTTTGAGTTTGACAAATTGTTACCAAATTCGTATCATATTTCAAATTTGTAAGAATTATGGTAGTTTTGTTTTGAATGTGCATGATATGTGGTATTCTGAACTTAATCCCTGTTTAAGGCTGCAAATATGTATATATTTATGATTTTTATATGTTTTTTGTAAAGATATATCCATATTGTACCCAACCCACAATTTTTTGCTATATTGGTGTGTTATACCTATGCATGCAATTTACATTTTTTTTTATGAAATTCCTATGGTTTTGGGTCAACCACATATATTTCTTGGAAACATATTGTGTGCAAGTATGTTACTCCAATATCTCTAAGTGTCCTAATGGATTTTTAGTGGTGATTTTGATACCATTTAAAATCTGTTTAGTACATTGTTGGTGTATCGTTCTTGATGAATTAGTTTTTGGAGATATGCAATAATTCAATGTTAATAACACACATCGCTGTGAATATTTGGTACATGATTTTGAATAGTTAAGCATTTCCAAGATTGTTTTTCAATAAGATATAAAATAATTCTCCAAACAACATAAAAATCCCCATTTCATCCTTTGTTCTAAGTTGCATAAGATCTACCCATGAATATGTTTTTATTGCTTTTGAAATTCCTTTTTAACGTCTTTTTGATAAAATTTGTAAGAATTCTCTTTGCTATCTTATTAGATTAAAACATTGTCATTATTCTTGTTGCAACATCAACTCACTATCTCCTTTAACCCCCTTACTAAACCACTCAATGTGCATCTGGTGTAGGTTAGGCTCTTGAATCCCCCCCCTTTAGTTTTGGGAGGTTTCTTCTTATGAGGCAATTGGAAACTCTATTGGTTGCTTCTTGAAGGTTGATGATTGCACTTCCTACACGGGACATTCTACCTTTGCTCGCATATTGGTGGATATTGACATCTTCAAGCCTCTTCACGGGGATGTGGTTCTAATGGTTGGGGATAGGCCTTGGACTCAACTGCTTGATTATGAGGGCCTCCCTTTCAAATGTTGTTGTTGCTTCTCAATTGGTCATTTAGTTGTGGATTGTCCACTCTCGCATCACAAAGGTGTTGCTACTTGGTGAGGAATGCTAATGGTGATCACTTATCTGTCTAACTCCTATTTCTGTATTGGATGTCTCCTCAAAATGATGTCGAGGCCCTAGCTTCTAATGTGACCTTATCGTGCCCTACAAACCCTATTGGCGAACCTCCTTGCTCACATCTTGATTTGGCTTTAGCTTCGGCTCACTCTAGACTCCTCACATGGTGGAAGGCCACCTTTCACCTCGTCATTCTATTGCACACATCGACAGGTTCTCTGAGGGGTTTTCTCAGTCCCTGCAACTTGATTTTCCTATTGTTTCTTCTTAGCTCCAACCTTCCTTTTACATGTCTTCATTGCTTCTCGATTGGTCATTTGGCTGCGGATTGTCCACTCTCACATTGCAAAGGTGTTGTTACTTGGTGGAGAAATGCTAATGGTGATCACTTGACTGTCCAAGCTTTTGTTTCTCCATTAGATGGCCCCCAAAAAGATGATGACGAGTCCCTAGCTTTTGGTGTGGCCTTATTGCACCTTGCAGACCCTATTTGTGAACCTCCTTGTTCACATCTTGATTTGGCTTTAGCTTTAGCTCAACTCTAGACTCACATGGTGGAAGGCCACCTTTCGCCTCCTTCTACTACACATGTTGACAAGCTCTCTGAGGGGTTTCTTTGTGCTTGCAACTTGATTTTCCTATTGTTTCTTCTTAGTCCTAGTCCCATGAGGTGAATAATCGCCTTTCGCCCTGTTGTCCTACTGTCCTCTCTTCGGGTGTTGACAAACCCTCTATGGTGGTTTCCCCTCTTTCTTCCCCTTGCAATGGGAATTTGGATGACAATATTGCACGTTCTATTGTTTGTAGAGGGAGGAAATATCGTTCTTCTTCCTCCTCCCAAACTCATACTTGAGTTGTGGGTGAAAGTTCAACTCACTCTTGATGTGGGTTGTTTGTAGTTTTGCTTGTGTGTTGTAAGTGGCCTATTGAAGGCTTGTTTTGCTCTGCCCTTGGGGCTTTTTGTTGTGAAGGGTTTAGCACCCTAGTTTGCTGCTTATTTAATAAAAAAATATCCTCACTATCAATCATACTAAGATTTTATTATGTTTTATAAAGATGTCAATTTAGATCATATTATCTTGAGATTGTCACCTACACCTTTTAGTTTAAGAAATCAGATTCCCACTTACAAAATATTGCTTTGCAAGAGCTAGATCTGCTTTTTTGACTAGGAAAGTCATTATAAGTTTGGGAAGTGTAGGCAAAACATTTTTTTTACACATTTAATATCCTTTCAAAATTGTGGTAAAAATGAAGCACATTAATTGATGCTTCCACATTGAAGCTATTTCATTCTTAGAGGTTTAAATAAACATTCTTGGAGAGTGAGCTTTTTTCTTGTACCTCAGGAAATTATGAAGAGTTGCTGGAGTAGCCTATATTTGGTTGTAGTTGTACAAATAAAACTCTCATTGATACCATTTGTGGAGGGTTTGACACATATACCTTTTGTACTCAGTTTGCTATCTAATGTCCTACTTGCATATTTTACCAAGGTTGCTAGGAGAATTGCATAAATAAGTTGGAATCTTCCAACACTTGACAACGAAAAAGGATTTATATGTTTTTGATAGTGATAGGAATGGGTTTTGAAAGGACACAAAACCTTGTACAATAAGGCAACCCATAGGCATATGGAACGAGTTCCATGAGTTATGGGACAAACAAAACCCAACAAAACAAGAAAGGGAGAGACAACATTGTAGTCAAGTCACCAAACACTACAACAACTGAAAGGTAAAAAGCAATAGAGATCCTAGGGATCCAACTTAGGCAATGCTTGTTCTTACCCTATTCAATCTCACACCCTTCATTGTAGTATAGATTGGGAGAAAAATTTGGGAAGACCTTTCTTCTGCCTTTGTACAACAATCCATGAAATATTATCATCAAATCATCCAAGTCAACAAAACTAGGAGAAGAGCAGGGAGGGAAATTTTTCCATGGAGGCCCCAACAATGTGTGGAGCAAGAATAGAGGAAATTTGGAGTAGGTTGATTGACCACCTCTTGAGTAGGCGACAACAAATTTGAAGATGATGATGTAGTTGAATAACTAGAGTATAAGATGGTCAGGACTCACTAATATGAGTTGATGGAGTAGCTAGAGTGAGACTTGCTAGAGTTGCACCAATCACAAGAGAACAGACATCTCGAGGAGACATGTCATCTTGAGAGGAACCATCAACTTGAGAGTCAAAGAAACGAATGGTCAATTGATCCTTTTTGTCATTCTTCTACCATGTTGCAACACCCTTATGTTGGGAAAGTGGACAATTAGCAGTTAGGTGGACGATAGTAAAGAAATGCCTATATATGGAAAGACCCTCATAATCAAGTGGTTGAGTCCAAGGCCAATCCCCCACCAATAAAACAATGTCACTATGAAGAGGCTCAAAGATATCAATATCCACTAGGATTCGAGCAAATGTAGAGTGATCCATGTTGGAAGTGGTGGAGTCAATCTTCAAGAAATAACCAATAGAGTTACTAATGGCCTCATAACAAAAATCTTCTTAGAACTAGAGAGGAAGATTCAAAAAGTGAACCCACATAGGTCTAACATTGAGGGGTTTAGAAAGAGGGTTGAAGGAAGTAGTCCAATGCTTGATTGAGAGAAAGTACTCTCCCCACATCCACAACTTGTTATCAAGCACCAAATCTCTATCCTTTGAAGAGTCAAAAGACACAATGAAGAATCCCCTAGCACAAGGGAAGATCTTGATCTTTCCCTTGATGACATGATTCCAGTTATCCAATACCCATTTGTGTAAATTAGGTAGGCAAGGCTGAAGATTGTTAAATTTGCAATTCAAGCCCCTATGTAGATAAAACCTTCACTTTCTGACACATCCCCATAAACCTTTTGAGGGCAAGCATTCTTAGAACCAACAATGGATGCAAAAGTTGGTGGAATTTTCCCCACAATAATAGCATTAACACTAAATGGGTGACCTAGAGAATGATTCCTTGTAGCAAGGAGGGACTTAGCAATAATACTAATTCCAACTTCAATGCAATCATAAGAAACTCGATTACCAATGTGAGTATAATAAGAGGCACCTGGTCATGACAGTAGAAAAAAATTTGAGCCAGGAGCATTAGGCTCGATAATGCATCAATCAAGGGAAACTTGTAGAGCATCAACCACCTTACTAGCCACAACACCTATGCAATCAATAGTTGATCCAATGCCATTGTTAGTGACCAATGTAGTACCTACGAATGATGCGAGGGCCTAGAGAGAGCCCCCAACCAAGAGACAAGCAATTCTTCAATCACCTCTAGCACTATAGCACACACTAGATGATGGACATAGTGGTGGGGAAGGCAATGGACCAATGGTGAGGGTTTCAAGAAGAGGTGGGAGTGCCATTTCAAATTCAAAAAGGATTTATATGTTAGCTCATAGTTCAAAGAGTGACATTAGCATTAATAAGTCCCAAATAGTCCTAAACATTTTATTAGGAGCCTCCTCATATCAAAGGCCAAATTTCTTTACCAATTTTTTACTTTATTGTAGGTAAGGATTTGAAGAAAAAGTTTTTTGCTTATATTTAACTTTTGCTTATAAGCATTTTGATGCAACATAATATATTTTAAATTTATTATTCTCTATGTTTATTTCTAGAAAATTTTGAATCCTCTTACTATAGTGGCTTTTAAGGACATTAATTTTGTTGTCTTTGGATTTGATTGTGTACAAATTTTTTCATCAATGTTTTAGATCACACTTAGTGATCCATCATTAGGATAGAGAGTTGAAAGAGATGATAAATGTTTATTTGCAGATGTAACATCTCTACCCATACAACATACTAATACTTAGGTTTTTAACCTTGCAATAAATAAATCATTCCCTTCAAAACAAATAAGTAAATTCTCTTCTCTGTTAACATCATATTTTGCACTTTGAATAATTGCAAACATCAAACATTTCATAAACGAAAAAACATTGCTTTTCAACTTGAAAATGAAATACATCTTTCCACTTTCAATTTCACATATATGATTACAAATAAGTAAAGAATTAATAATTAACTATTAAGCTCAAGGTCAAGAATTTCATATCTTAATTACTTTTCTGTTTCACAAGCCTTGAAATGTCATCTGCAAGAGGGAGAGCATCACCCAAGTGCTTTACCTCCAACCACAGATCAACGGTCCCCTACAGACCTTCCAATTGGAAATGGCCCTACCTTTCAATGAAGGGTATAATCAAAGATCCCTTAGTATTGCCATATGAGTTTCTAGTGTTGTGTCCTACATAACCAATATAGTCATACGACTATAGCCTCCTCTAACTATGTATGGCACTATTGTTTGGTTAGGCAACTTTGGAGCACAATGAACCCACAAGTGCAAGCATAGTATTTTGCACTTACTTTGGCCAAAGTTTTGAATTAAATTCAACCAAGTCATTAAAGAGTAGAGTGGTTTGTTCACCCACTTCTAACTCGACTTGGAAACCTTAACTGACTTAAGGTTAACCCAAACTTACTGTTTGACCAATGGTTGAATTATTATAGAATTCTTTCTCAGAATGTGTTGACTTACTAAGTCAATTCTTAACTGGGTTGGATAGTTATCCTGACTTCGAACACCCATGTTGCATTTTTGTAACTTCTTGGGTCTTGGATACTACCACTTGTTCAAGTCCTTACTACAACACGAGAATCACTACTCTCCTATTTTAAGCATTTAATAAAAATTGACTACAAAACGACGTCAACTCGACCTTCCTACTCATATTCTAGTATATTGATAACATATTCAATAACTTATAGTAATGAATATCTTCACATAGAAGATTATATCTTCAAATTAGGGTTTTTATTTTCTATGGTAAAAACCTACAAACTTTCTCACAAGGAATACCATATTTAAATTTCCTCATTCATAATAATATTGACATTTGAAAGTTATATAAGAATAACTATCTTATAATGCTGACTATGCAACAATAAATTGGTTTAATACATTGTCCACTTTTGGGCAGCTTCAAATAAGTGAACAACAATCCAATCTATTATTTCCTTATTATCTATCAAGTTTATTTCATACAAATTTCAGGAACAAATTCCATTATAAGGCTGCATCTACACATGCTTTTGAATAATTGGCTCTCACTAAGAGCTTTCTTTATAGGTATAAGAATATTATTGTTTTTAAACCAATTGAGATTCTAAACTCTTCATTGAGTAAAATAATTTAAAAAACTCAAATTCAAAGATCTTTAAACTGTTCTATTCGAATTTGCTACCTCTTTAGCAAGAATTGATGTTAGTTAAATTTATAATACTCATATATTGTTTGTCTTCAGAAAAACTAAAAAACTCTCTCTTCTTTAAATCAAGAATAATAATAGGACACATTTATTTATTATCACATAAAGTTAAAAAAAAGAACATTCCCGAGGAATCACTGAAAATTCAACACTTGTAAAATCTTTCAAGACAAAACTAGCTCAAATGCCAGTCGACTTGCTCTCAACAACTTAACTACTAAAATGTCTGATAATAAAACTCCTTTCAAAGGAACACTGGAAGGATATACTCTTGCCCTTGTCGCCCTTCTATTCCACACTCATAAAGACTCAATACCTATGGACAAACTATTCTTTAGTAAGAAAAACTCTAACTCCATTTCCCAGTGTTTCTCTTCTCCAAAACATAACGAGGAATCTTGAAAATAAAGAAAACTTAGCTCTAAAGAAGTCGGCCTAGCCAATAGCAATTAACAAAAAGAACCGCCTCCTCAAAAGATGGCACTCTTTACCAATATGGCGCTGCATTATCTCTATAGTTTGCAGATAACTAAAATGCTATTCAGTTTGGGCGTCACCAAGAAACTTACTCCCCACCCCCAATCATTATCCAAATATTAAGCATTTTAAAGATAGATAACTGTGCATGATTCTCGTTTCAAGTGCCATGATATGCATAAGATATCAAGATTAAAAATCAATTCAAATTGCCACCATAATGGCTTCAGTAATGCACCTAGAATGACTTAACACTGGCGGCTTAACACCATATGCAATGTGCTTACAATTAGAATAAGGTTCCTCTTTAAATGGGTCGAGTATTCCCATTACCATAGCTTAAGAAAGCTATTAAAAAGATATTTGAATAGCAGTTGAAAACAATTCTAAGTTTTAATGATATCACCACAAAGTGGTGTTAAAGAAATAAGATGATGATTGCTAATTCATACAATTTCATTGGCTTTAGTGCTATATTATAACATTTCCAAAACCATCGATGAAGGCTATTATGCCTTTCGATGAGCATCAATAAAACTGATGTTATTTACTATTCTTCATGTTTTTATAAACAAGTAATTATTAAATATTAAATACATGTAAGATCTTTATATAAAATATAACTTATATATATACATCTATATATTTCTTTATTTCCTTTACTATATATATGCATAAGTATATATGCATAAGTGTATATATATATATATATATAATATTTACCAATCATCAAAAAATATATAAATACAATCATTTTAAATTGATAAAAACAAGATCATATAATGACTGGGTTCTACTTACCATATCGACTCAACTGACAACTCTGCACTCAAATTGGCTCGATGGGGGTCTAAAATTGACCTACATAGGTGGAAGTAAACTCAAATAGCAATACCAGTTAATTCGTAGAGCGTACTCCTCTCCTAGGTGATACTCTCCCTCTCCCTTTGGAGGGCAAGAAATTTATCCTGCATTTCACTTAAGAACATTCACATAGTTAGCTGTTAACAATTATGACATATCCTTAATATTGAATAGATAACAATAAATCATTAAAGTGTAAATACATATCATTGCATTCAATTTCATCATAACATTAAATATCATTTAATGACATCATCATACTTCCAACATTGTATTTTAATGTAAAGTTAAAAGTAATTTGGTAAATAAAAAAATGGGGTGTAACATATCTCCCCCCATAAGGATCATCGTCCCCAATGATTCAATGTATCACAACATATAAAAATAAATAGAAGTTTTACTTTTCAGTTTTTGTAAGCATGTAAAAGATGAGGAAACTTTTGTCTAATTTCATTATAATCCTCCCACATAGCACTATCTTCTGCATATTGGTCCCATTGGACCTTGCACTAAGTGACCTCTCTGTTATGCAAGTGGAGCTTGCACATTTCAAGCACTCTGATAGGATCGATCATTACCACCCTTGGGTCTTGTACTTGTAACGCATTCCAATCAATTACATGATTAACACCTCAGGGGTGAACCCACAATAGTGGGTTGCAAATTTTTGGATGAACAAAAATTGTAGGCCGCCAATTTTTTTTTAAAAATACCTTCGAACGAAGAGGCTTCATTCGAAGATATCCCCCTTCATTCAAAGGGTCCCCTTCGAATGAAGCCTCAACCTTTGTTTGAAGGGTCCTGTTTGAACGAAGCCTCAACCTTCATTCAGAGGGTTTTAATGAATTTTTTTTAATAGAATAATATTTTTTAACATTGTGTACGCCATATTAGGATCTTCATTTGAATGTGCCTTCGAATGAAGGGGTCTTCAAACGAAGACCCCTTTTTGACCTTCCACCCTCCCTTTGCAAATTTGTGCAATTTTTTAGCTTTCAAATCCTAGGTTGAAGGTCCAAATGGAATCAACTTGGCAAACCAAGTTGTAGGATCATAGTCCTCGAAATGAGCTTTCCAACAACTATAATTTTTTATATATTTTGGTTTTATTATGATTTTTTTTAGTTTTACTTAACATAGGTTTTCATCAAACATTGAGTTCTCTATTCTACACATGTGGAAAATAGTGAATTAGTGATTTTTTTTGAAAAATATCTTCGCACTAGGTATTGATGTCCTTGTTCCAACAAAAAAAATTGAATTTCAATACATACAAAAAAAGTTATGCATGACTTAGTACACCTATGTCTAAATTATAATTGGTTTGACTTCAAAACTTAATTAAAAGAAAAATATTGGGTGTGTGCACCAATCCGTGACACAAAAAGGTGCCACTTTGTTGAAAAAACTTGAAATAGACCATTTTGCGCTCGCCAAATGCAAATTTACTTAAAAAAAAGGTTGTTTTCACTTCATTTTTTCTGCAACCTGCAACCCTAGCTCCCATTTTCTGCTTTTCCAACTCACGCTCGCCAAAAGGAGATCTAATTTTTCTTACAATTCTTTGCGAGGATGCCACCAAGATGCCAAAGAGGTTGAAGAGATTGAAGAGGTATGCATTTTTATTGTTTTAATTTCATATTTGAATTAGAATGTAGATTGAAATAGTTTTTTTAAAAAAACTTTGTTTTAATTTCCATGAAATCTTTCTCCACCTCAAAACATTGACAATTCACAATCATCCCCTCATGAAGAGCCTCCCGAACAAGAACAACCTCTAATCCCTCCATTAGTTTGTAGGAATCCACAAGGAACCCAAGAAAATATCTTAAATCAGATTGAAAACAAAAAAAGAGAGATTGAACAATTGATTGGAAGATTAACTAAGCATGTTGAAACCCACCCTTATAGGAGAGGGATTGTTGAATTGCTAAAGTCAATTGTATTACGTGTAGGAGAAATGAATGAGAAAATCAACTTTTTGGTCAAATAAGAGGGATGAATTAAAATAATTTTATGCTAGTGGTATTTCATATGCAGATGTGGAAAAATAAAAATTAGAAAAGCCGACTTGTGTGCCCTTTTTATAGACCCAAGGACTAACACACTTTTATGACATGCATGCAAGAGGTTTCGCATCCATTGGTGCCACCATGAATTAATAAAAAATAAGTTTTGGGAGCAATGGTGGATGGTTTTTGAACAACCTCCATGCAATAACTATGAGGTACCACATTATTTTTTGAGGAAACTCTATTGTGAGTTTGTCCTCAATAAGGTGCCAAATTATTTTGACATTTTAGACTTTTAGGGTAGAGGTGGGGGCTCCACACATGATAGACCAGGTGCACGACATAATCCATAGTTGGCACCGAGACCCTTGGCCAAACCCATGGTGGAGAATGTCTTTGTTCCTTCCGTTTTGAAGGAGAGTGTCGATGTGGACACTCTGGAGTCAATTAGCTCACTCACTCAGAGCATTGTACAGTGTGTGAGACCTCTAGTAGAGCCTAATGTGGATGAGACTTCTAGGCCCAAAGTTCCACCCCACCATTGTTGCTCTTGTGGTGTTTTTTGCACATATGATATCAGAGAGCTCAAGATGTAGCTACATAGCCTACATCAACTTCAGAGCAAATGGTTATGATAGATGCATTGCTGAATGAAACATTCGACATTGATACTTAGGTAAAATTTAGCAGTTTCATTTAATTTGTTTATTAAATTCTATTTTGAAATGTAAGAATAACTAAATTAGTAGAATCAATATGATGAAAATTTAGGGTCAGAGTGTTCATGATACATGCACCATTCCTGCAGACCCTTTTTTTTTTACGTTGAGTCCACATGTATGCAACTAGTATTAAAGAAATAATTATTTCATGTGAATAATTGAATATTATTTGAACGATTGTCTCATAACACACTTTAGATGTCAAATAGTTTGTTGGCAGACCTTTGATCTCCACACCTCACTATTCATGTCCTCATACAACTTTCACTCAAGTAACCTTTATTCATTAATGGTGTTGTAGAATAATGTTAGCTAGTTTTGGTAATTTTGCATGTACAAATATAGAAAATTGATGAGAAACACAAACATTGGAGGAACGTGAAGTGGAGAATAAATGAGACTAATTTGTGCAATTAAGAAAATGAAAGCTTGGAGTTGAAATTATGTCTTATTTTCCATCTCAATTTTATATTATATAGTTTGATAACTTTTGAATGATTATGAAATTGCTCTCATAAGAAGTATAGTTCAAGGTTGGAAGATATTTTGTTGGTAGCATGCCCATAGAATCTTAATTTTTTTTTCTCTATGTGTAATGCATATTCTCTTTGGTGTCAATTCTCATATTATAGCCTCACAAAATATTAATAGTTTAGGTTATAATTGATTATTTACTACATATACCTAGTCGGTAAATAAGTCAAAGAACATTCCTTATTGTCAAATGGCTATTGTTATCACCTTTCCTAGTATTCACTAGTAATATGTGCCCATGAATCCATAATCCCTTGCCATATCCCTTGTTATATGGTTAGGATGGGAGGGAGAGACCTAAGAGAGGGAGAGAGGGTGGGAGGGATATTTTGAGGGAGAGACCTGAGAGAGAGTGTGAGAGAGGGGGTTGGAGTGAGAGAGAGTAGTCTAGGTAGGGTGGGAGGGAGTGAGACCTGGGAGAGAGGGACTTGAGAGGGAGGGAGAGAGAGTTATCTAGTTAGGGTGGGGGGAGAGATCTAAGAGAGGGAGAGGGTTGGGAGGGATATTTTGAGGAAGAGACTTGAGAGAGAGGGAGTGGGACAACATAGAGAGGGGGAGAGAGAGAGAGAGAGAGAGAGAGAGAGAGAGAGAGGGGGAGGGAGAGGGTTGGAGTGAAAGATATTTTTCTAGGGGCAGGGTGGGTGGGAGTGAGACCTGAGAGAGAGAATACTACATTAGAGAAAGAGGGTTATCTAGTTAGGATGGGAGGGAGAGACCTGAGAGAGGGAAAGGGGTAGGAAGGGATATTTTAAGGGATAGACCTGAGAGAGATGGAGTGTGAGAGAGGGGGTTGGAGTGAGAGAGTAGTCTAGGTAGGGTGGGAGGGAGTGAGACCTGAGAGAGAGACTTGAGAGGGAGAGAGAGATTTATCTTGTTAGGGTTGGGGGAGAGACCTGAGAGAGGGAGAGGGGTTGGGAGGGATATTTTGAGGGAGTGTGAAAGAGGGGGTTAGAGTGAGAGAGAGTTATCTAGGTAGGGTGGGAGGGAGTGAGACCAAAGAGAGAGAGAGAGTGTGTGTATTATCTAGTTAGGGTGGGGGGAGAGACCTAAGAGAGGGAGAGGGGTTGGGAGGGATATTTTGAGGAAGAGACCTGAGAGAGAGGGAGTGGGACCCCATAGAGAGGGAGAGAGAGAGAGAGGGAGGGAGAGGGTTGGAGTGAAAGATACTTTTCTAGGGGTAGGGTGGGTAGGAGTGATACTTGAGAGAGAGAATACTACATTAGAGAAAGAGGGTTATCTAGTTAGGATGGGAGGGAGAGACTTGAGAGAGGGAGAGGGGTAGGAAGGTATATTTTGAGGGAGAGACCTGAGAGAGATGGAGTGTGAGAGAGGGGGTTGGAGTGAGAGAGAGTAGTCTAGGTAGGGTGGGAGGGAGTGAGACCTGAGAGAGAGACTTGAGAGGGAGAGAGAGTTATCTAGTTAGGGTGGGGGAGACACTTGAGAGAGGGAGAGGGGTTGGGAGGGATATTTTGAGGGAGAGACTTGAGAGAGAGGGAGTGGGAGACACATGAGAGAGAGATGAGAGGAAGAGAGAAAGATAAAGACTTGAGAGAGGGACTTGGAGTGAGAGAGAGAGAAATACCTAAGAGGGAGTGTGAGAGAGGGGGTTGGAGTGAGAGAGAGTTGTCTAGGTAGAGTGGGAGGGAGTGAAACTTGAGTGAGAGAGTTATCTAGTTAGGGTGGGGGGAGAGACCTAAGAGAGGGAGAGGGGTTGGGAGGGATATTTTGAGGGAGACCTGAGAGAGAGGGAGTGGGAGACAACTGAGAGAGAGACACTTGAGAGAGAGAGTGAGATGAAAGAGAGAGAAAGATAAAAACCTGAGAGAGGGAGTTGGAGTGAGAGAGAGATAATACTTGAGAGGGAGAGAGAGAGAGGGAGTGTGAGAGAGGGTGTTGGAGTGAGAGAGATTTGTCTAGGTAGGGTGGAATGGAGTGAGACCTGAGAGAGAGAGACTACTACATTGGAGAAAGAGGGTTGTTTAGTTAGGATGGGAGGGAGAGGGGGTTGGAGGTATATTTCTTGGGAGAGACATGAGAGAGAGGGAGTGTGAGAGAGGGGGTTGGAGTGAGAGAGAGTAGTCTAGGTAGGGTGGGAGGGAGTGAGACCTGAGAGAGAGACTTGAGAGGGAGAGATAGAGTTATCTAGTTAGGGTGGGAGGGAGAGACCCGAGAGAGGGAGAGGGGTTGGGAGGGATATTTTGAGGGAGATACTTGAGAGAGAGGGAGTGGGAGACACCTAAGAGATATATACCTAAGAGAGAGACTAGAGAGAGAGAGATGAGAGGGAGAGAGAAAGATAAAGACCTAAGAGAGGGAGTTGGAGTGAGAGAGAGAGGGAGAAAGACCTAAGAGGCAGAGATAGAGGGGTTGGAGTTTGAGAGAGTAGTCTCAATAGGGTGGGAGGGAGTGAGACATGGGAGAGAGAGTTATATAGTTATGTTGAAAGATCCGAGAGAGGGAGAGGTGTTGGGTGGGATATTTTGAGGGAGAGAGAAAGATAAAGACCTAAGAGAGGGAGATGGAGTTTGAGAGAGAGAGAGAGAAAGACCTAAGAGGGAGAGAGAGAGAGAGGGAGTGAGAGAGGGGGTTGGAGTGAGATATTTTTCTAGGTAGAGTGGGAGGTAGTGAGACCTGAGAGAGAGGCTACTACATCAGAGAAAGAAAGTTATCTAGTTAGGATGGGAGGGAGAGACTTGAGAGAGGGAAAAGGGTTTGGAGGGATATTTTGAGGGAGATACCTGAGAGAGAGGGAGTGTGAGAGAGAGTAGTCTAGGTAGGGTGGGAGGGAGTGAGACCTAAGAGAGAGAGAAAGATACTTGAGAGGGAGAGAGAGAGAGAGTTATCTAGTTAGCATGGGGGGAGACCTAAGAGAGGGAGAGGGGATGGGAGGGATATTTTGAGGGAGAGACCTAAGAGAGAGGGAGTGGGAGACACTTGAGAAAGAGACCTAAGAGAGATACCTACGAGAGAGAGATGAGAGGGAGAGAGAAAGATAAAGACCTAAGAGAGGGAGTTGGAGAGAGAGAGAGACCTGAGAGGGAGATAGAGGGGGTTGGAGTGAGAGAGAGTTGTCTAGGTAGGGTGGGAGGGAGTGAGAGAGACTTGAGAGACTTGAGAGAGAGATAACTAAGAGATAGAGAGAGAGGGGGCGTTGGAGTGAGAGATATTTGTCTAAGTAGGGTGGGAGGGAGTGAGACCTGAGAGAGAGATAGACTACTGTTGGAGAAAGAGAGTTATCTACTTAGGATGGGTGAGAGAGACTTGAGACAGGGAGAGTAGGTGGGAGGGATATTTTGAGGGAGAGACCTTAGAGAGAGGGAGTGTGAAAGAGGGGGTTGGAGTGAGAGAGAGTAGTTGGTGCAGGAGCACCTAGTGGTGTTATGCATCCAATAGGCAATATTGTAAAATTTGAATTTTCATCATGAAATGCATGTAAAAAGGTAATGATTAAACCATTTCAAATGTATATGAGTCTCTACTAGGTCTCTAGGAGGTCAAAGGAGTCAAATTGCAAAAAATTGCAGAATTCCAAAAATGAAAGTAGTTGAAGAGTCATCTTCGCAAAACAAAATAGTGGGCCGGTTGTAACTAATGGGGCAGTCAAGAAAAATCTTGTAAAAATATTTTAAAGGCCTTGTGAAGGCGAGCCAAGCATTGGAACATTATATCTTGGAATCATTTTGGTGAATAAAAGTACTCTATTATGTACTTTCAACCATTTTCTCTCTTGTTTCAAGCCTTGTACGGACGATACAATATTTATTAGGCTGTATTTTTTATTTGAATTCATAGAGTAAGGTGTTAGCTTCTATTAGAAAGAGATTTGAGGTATTTTTATTAAGTCTAAATAATTTGAGAGCAACTTTATAGAAAACAAGTTTGAAACCCTCAAATTAAAGGTTTTAAGAGTCTAGGAATGGTTCAACAACCATTCTACCAATTTGGGCTTAGAAAATCGGTGAAATGGGTTAGTGTAGAATTTTTTTCAATTTGTTTTTGATTGTAGACAAAGGGGAAGTCCAGATACAAATACTTTTGCTATTGTCCTCACAAATTTTTCTAAGTTTTTGTCTTGAAAAAGGTGTCTCCATGATGAAATTTGTTGAAGATGCATTCAAGAAGGTTGGGAAAGAGTTCTTTTAGCTCGTTTAGACCTTATACAAGGTGTTTGAAGTAGTGTTTAAGTGGAATAAGGTTTGGAATGTATACTTCGAATAAACCCTCAGTGTTTGAGCATTAAGCAAGGGTTTTATATTTTGTTGCTTTGGTTTATGTTTTCTTTGATGAAGTTCAATGATCTAGAAGTTTTTTAATCTATTGAATGTCTATCCAAGGTTATTTGGTGTTGTGGAGTTATTTTTATGGTACTTTCTTTGTTAAATAGGCCTATTTGAAGCCTATTTGTCATGGATAGTCTTTTTTTATTGAGTACGCTCCAAAAAAACTCTACCTTAGTTTCAGATATGTTAAATTATCCATTAATGGGTCCCTAGAAATGCATTTGGTCTATGGAAATTCCTTTTGGTTTAAGAGTTTCACCCGATTTAGTATTTTGGGCTCCTACAAGCAAAATTGGTCTTTGGGTGCAAGTAATTGAAGAATTGAAAAACATAGCTATAAGGGAGTTTTTTTAGTTTGTTCCTGTAAAAATCAAGATGTTTAAAGTGTTTTATGATTTTAGTAAGTGTTTTGGGTCATAGTTCCATTTTTGGTGTCTTCTAGCCTTGTGAAATCAAGTTTCAATGAAGTAGATTTTGGTGAAAGTTTAAGAGATCTTCTCAAGTTTGTGTTTTGGGTATTTAGTACGCTTGAAGTCAATATATGCTTTGCATAAATTGGTATCAGAGTTGGTTGATCTGGTGGTTTTTTAAGTGTGTTGGTTGTAGGTGCTTGATCCATCTTAAAGATACAAGAAAGAGGGTAAGAAGGTGTGTTGGTTACAAATAAGGAAGAGGTCTGTGTTCACTATCCTCCAATAGAGATTAAGCTGGGGAGAAGGTGCAGAGAGAGTTACACCACTGAGAGAGAGAGTGGGTAGGTGCATCTTCCAGGATCTTTTGTTGGGTAAGATGGATGGTATGCTGAGGTTATGTAATGAAGTAGTGAGGGAGATGGATATCTGTTTGAAAAGAACTTGAAGAGTTTGCGGCCATTCCAAATGTTGAAGTTGTTAGTCTGTTGGAAGAGTGATCCAATTATTGGAAAAGATGATGAAAACTAAGTTAAGAGAAGGTCAAGGATGAATTGATTGGAATGAGTAAAGATTGCTTAGAAAACCAAGGTGAAACCATAATAAGGACAATACTATATCCTTTGACTGAAAAAGAGATTAGATGAAAGTTAAAGTGATTTGTGAATCTGATGGCACAAGAGATTATTGGTTAAAGAAAGACAAGGCAAAAGACAAAGACAAGTGAAGAAAAAAATGAAGGCAAACGATGGAATCAAGACAAAGGAAAGAGAATGTTTCAAGAACAAGGCAGGAAGCAGTCCAAGACAAAATTGATAAAAGAATGCAGGTGTGAAGAAGCAAGATTAGTGCAACTCAATCCTCAAAGGGACTTGAGGTCTTTTTCAGACCAATTGATTGGTGCAGGAGCACCTAGTGGTGTTATCCCTGCAATAGGCAATATTGTAAAATTTGAATTTTCGTCATGAAATGCATGTAAAAAAGGTCATGATTAGATGATTTCAAATGTCTATGAGCCTCTACTAGGTCTCTACGAGGTCTAAGGAGTCAAATTGCAAGAAAAAAGTCTTTTGTTGCAAAAAATTGCAAAATTGCAAGAAGTTGAAGAGTCATCTTTGCAAAACAAGATAGTGTGTCAGTTGTAACTAATGGGGCAATCAAGAAAACTCTTGTAAAAATATTTTAAAGGCCTTGTGAAGTCGAGCCAAGCATTGGCACATTGTATCTTGGAATCATTTTGGTGAACAAAAGTACTCTGTTTTGTACTTTCAGTGTTTTCTCTCTTGTTTTAAGCCTTGTATAGTCTATACAGTATTTCTTAGGTTGTATTTTTGATTTGAATTCATAGAGTAAGGTGTTAGCTTCTATTAGAAAGAGATTTAAGGTATTTTTATTAAGTCTAAAGAATTTGAGAGAAACTTTATAGAAAACAGGTTTGAAACCCTCAAATTAAGGGTTTTGAGAGTCTAGGAATGGTTCAACAACCATTCCACTGATTTGGGCTTAGAAAATTGGTGGAATGGGTTAGTGTAGAATATTTTTCAATTTTTTTTTTATTGCAGATACAGGGGAAGTCCAGATGTTGGACACTAGGAACACTGAGAGGGGGGGGTGAATCAGTGTTCCACAATTTTGAATCTCAAAAAAAATCTTAAACAATCAACAACAATATTTAACTTCTAATGGCATCCACAACAAATAAATAAAAGGAAACATGCATGCACATTAATAAGACAATGTGAGCACCATAACACCAAGATTTTTACATGGAAAGCTTGTTAGGGGAAAAACCACGATGGAGATTAATCCACAAAGTATACTTTGTTAAAAGTATGATAAAAAGGGAATGCACTTGCATTTAGGCACACTGCCTAGAGCTCACTGCTCAAAAGAGAAGGCTCATTTCCTTACAAAATATATTAGATATTACAACAAAAATTTGAACTGAGAGTTTATCATCTACAAATTCCTAGATTCAGTTCTAATGAAGCACACAATCGTATTTCAGATCCAGATCGCTCTTCTGCTTTGCATACAAAAATCCTTCTATTGTTCAAATAGATCTTCTGATATTACCTCAAATAACTGCTCTGTACATTTTTTCTTTTACACCTTCACTCTTCTTGATCTACACACACTTCTATCTTCTTCAAAAATATTTTCTAATCTCCATTATATACTTGCTAACAAGAATTTTATTGTATGTCGACTTTAGAACAAAATATAATATTCTTTCTTATGTTGGCCCAAATCACTAATTATAATTGATGCATACCCATACAAGCCAGCTAGACTATAGTAGGGACCCAAACCAAAATTCCAAACATAAGAAATAGTTAAACACATACTCCTTATACATCCGAAACACGCCATACACAACAGGTCAGCCATAGTGAGAAAATAAGCAATAAATTATTCCACTGAATCTTCAAACTCATACTCTGACTACTGCAACACCACAAAACTCACTAGTAGGATAGAATACATGTTGAACAAGATTCCCTAGGGATCCACACAAAAAAATAGTGATCTGGTGAAGTATCCAGACCAACCTACCAACTGGATACTCTGTTCTTCTTACATTTTGCCGGTAGAGTATTGTCTTCTATTTTCCTTGCCAGTATGAACTACCTCTAAACTGTAGACCATGCTACTGACTTCAGTTGCCATTAGTGAGAACACTAGCAGCCACGAACAATATCCTAAATCCATATGCCAACAATATCCCCCTTTGGCATTGATGGCAACGCTTAGTGAAAAATGACTAAGTGTCAAAACCAAAATTCAAAGCTTCATAACATGACGAAACAACTGCAAAAAACTTACAAAAAAAGACTGCTCCGCCTTTGGATGTCAAGGAATTTTTCACTGCATTCTCTCCCCCTTTGACATCAATGAAAAAAATTCCACTACTTTCCTAAGCCTATTTACTGTACTCTTCCTTACTGCATTTTCTCCCCCTTTGTTGATTGTAGAAATTGATCAAAATTTGAAGAATTTGCAATTGCCACATAAATCAGAAAATTACTTTATACTTATCTTTCATTTTAGGGAGAAATTTCTTCCAGGATTCCACTACAATCCCAATAGCAATTATCAGACAATTATTTTCTGATGTTCTATTAATGACTTGAACAAGGATTTGGGAATGGTGATGGTTTCTTCTAGCTTTTCTCCTTTCTTTAAAACTTCAACCATTTGCTCTAATTTGCATTCAGTCAGGTCCTTCACTTTCTAGGAGTCCATAAGAGTGCTTTTGGCAGGGTGAATCTTTGCATGTTCAACTTGCAACTCATGAATCTTCTTCTTCACTTCTCCATCCTTGTCCTGAACCATATTGTAGTCCTGTCCGATTCTGACAAGCTCATTCTCAATTTGTTCCAAATTGTCCTTGTATTTTCCAACCATGTGAGGCCACCTAAGACAATAATTGAAGATCTTATTTGCTGAGTCAATGCATTGTCTTAGTATGTTCATTTTCTTCTTCAGTTTGGAAAGAGATATCCTAAACTACAGCTTCAAATGTGAGATTATTTCCTCTTCATTTCTTTCCTGGGACACAAAGTCCATAGCCTCCTTGATACATTCAATAAATTCTTCCAGAAACACATTCTGTAGAATTTTCAGATCAATGTTATTATTAATAAAGTATCTTCCTATAGTATCTTCAATGAGATCCTGTTCATATGATGGACCATTCATCCATATGTCAGTTATCTTTTGCATTCCATTATCTTCTTGAACAATCTACAATATCTTTGCTTTGAGTAGGGCACCTTCTTCATCACTTTCATCTGTAATAACCTCAACCAGTTCAACTGGTTTTGGTTGATCTCTTGGTTTATATTCCTCAGAGTCTTCATCAACTATATCCTCAACTATCTTCTTTTTACCTTTTCCTTCAAGTTTTGTTGACTTAGGCACTAGCGGAGTGTCACCAGCCAACTGTCTTTGTCTCTTCTGCTTTTTCTTTGACTTACCAGAGGATGATCCAATTTCAATTGCTTTTATTGGAAGGGGAATACCAAACTTTCTTAAGAAATTTGCAAAGAATTTCTCATAAACTTGTTCACCATTTTCAAAAGAATTAAGATGCTCAAATATTTTCTTGCAGATCAACATATTTTGCTTCCATACTACACTGTCATTTAGAGGCAAGCAATTCGAGAAATACATCATAATGCATATAGCCAAGGTACCAAACTTGAAAGAGTAATCTATGTCCTTTGTCAATTGCACATTCTCCATTAGTTGATCCTTCAACAATCCACAGAGATCAAAGTCCACATTTTCTATTATCATCTTGTGCGCAATATAGACTGCGCTTGCCGATGTTGAACCTTCCTGGTTGTTGAAGAAAATATTGTATGAAATTTCGTATGTAATATACCTTGTTAATGGGTCTTTGATTGATGTAATTTTTCAGTTCCCTCTGATCTCTTGTTACGCCAGTTAGGGCTTTGAGTTCAACATTTCGAGTTGATTTATTTTTAGGGACATCACCAACATTGTACAATCCTATTAGATTTTTTATCACATCCTTAGAAATATGATAGGGTTTATCCAAAGTAAGGATAGCACCATCCAATCTGTTCAAGATAAACTGGACAACCTTTGTGTTGACGAAATGAGGAAATTCATTCTAGATATCCAAATTCTTGTGTTTCGCTCCTCCAAGCCTCTTCAATTCAACATGAGATAGAAAATTTCTCACATCCCTAACCTTTTGACTACTATACTCATCCAGAATTACTGTTCCTTTAATTTTTTTCATTTTCCATATTGAACAAGGTTCTATCAATCACCAAATAGATATAAATTTGATAAGCAACAGAGATACCTAGAGAATTCATCGCTAATTTGACTTTCCTCTCCTTCAGAATTTTGCAGAAGAGGTTCTCCAATAGTTCTCCTTCAATGCATGATGAAAAATTAGGGTTCCAAATTCCCTTTTATAACTTTAAATACTTAACTTCCTGATGCATTAAATGTGTTGCCCTAGAAGTTCTGGTTACTCTGTAAACTTAGACAACAAGCAAAGAATTCGATTGCAGACCTTTAACATTTTATCCAACTCAAAAAATGATTGCTGATACATTTGACAATGAATAACACAACGGATGATGACATCTTGTGATTCAAAGCCAACTATACACAGGGGGACAAAGGATTTTCAGTAAAAAATCCCCCTAGGCCAATGACCTGAAATTAATTGCTGGATGAACTACCAGAGGGAGCTTCTAGTACAGTCTTATTACTTTCATCAGATCCATTCTTCTTTACCCATGTTTTTCTCATTTGATCTCTTATCTCCTCCAGAGATGCTTTTCCTTTTCCTTTGTCACTTTTTTGTGAATTTCTATATTGATAAACTAGACCTTTTTTATTCATGTTTTGGTTTCTACAGAATCTTGCAATGTACCAAATTTGTTACAATTGTAGCATACCAGATACTTCTACCTATACCATCCATTCCACTGATTGGAAACATGTCCAAACTTCCCACATATATAACATTTAACATTCCTTTTATTGACATACATGCTTCTGCATTCTAATGAATTATGACCAAAATTTTTGCAGTTAAAACATTGACCAAAAAATGATGGATTGCCATAACTTATCTTACTTCTACACTGAGAATCCATATGCCCAAATTTATTACAAGAAAAGCAATATCTATTAAATTTCTGAGCATTAGGTTGCCTTACCGGATATCTTCTGCCTTTGTTCTTCTTTTCACAGTCCTTCTGTTCAAATCTGGAGCTCACATCCTTCTCATAGCCAAGAACTTGTCTATAATTTGCATCCTTTAGTCCTTTAGTTATTTCATCAAGCTTGGAAAAACTGATCCTGAAATTTTCCTTAAACTCATTTGTAGTGGCAAGTTCATCTCTGAGAATAACTACCTGTCTCTCAAGCTCTTGTTCATTGTTTCTGGATTGTTGTAGTTCAATCTCCAGCTGAATGAATCCACTATTTACTCTACTGCATTCCTCTGATTTCTCTTTCAAGGACTGGGCTGGATTCTCCTCATTCTTCTTTCTTTCTTTAATCTCTTTAGTTAACTTCATTGCCACATATTTCGTTTCAAGCTTTAGAGCAGTATTGTCCTTAGCAAGATTTTCACATTCTTCTGTTATTTCTTTTAGGGTTTGATTCAGATGAACATCTTCCAATCCTCTGCTTTCCTTTTTCTTCAACTGATCACATAGTTCTTTCCTCTTTTCCCTTGATTCATTTATTTTATCCTTTAATGATTGAATGAATTTTTCAGCAACCACAAGATTTTCTTTTAGTTCCATGACCTCTGCTTTAGATTGATCAAGATCATCAAGTGCCACCATAAGCTGTTGTTGAAGACCACCTACGTCTATTGTAATCCAAGATCCACCTCAAGCTGTTAAACTTAGAAGAGGAACCTGCTCTGATACCAATTGTTGGACACTAGGAACACTGAGAGGGGGGGTGAATAAGTGTTCCACAATTTTGAATCTCAAAACAGATCTTAAACCAACAACAATATTTAACTTCTAATAGCATCCACACCAAATAAATAAAAGGAAACATGCATGCACATTAATAAGAAAATGTGAGCACCCTTTTACGTGGAAACCCTATTAGGGGAAAAACCACGGTAGAGATTAATCCACAAAGTATACTCTATTAAAAGTATGATAAAAAGGGAATGCACTTGCATTCAGGCACACTACCTAGAGCTCACTGCTCAAAAGAGAAGGCTCACTTCCTTACAAAATATATTAAATATTACAACAAAATGTTGAACTGAGAGTTTAGCATCTACAAATGCCTAGATTCAGTTTCAATGAAGCACACAATCAGATTTTGGATCCAGATCGCTCTTTTGCTCTGTGCTGCATACAAAAACCATTCTGCTGTTCAAAGAGATCTTCTAATATTACCTCACATAACTGCTTTATACATTTTCACTTTTACACCTTCACTCTTCTTGATCTACACACACTTCTATATTCTTCAAAAATATTTTTTGATCTCCTTTATATACCTACTAACAAGAATTTTATTGTATGTTGGCTTTAGAACAAAATATAATATTATTTCTTATGTTGGCCCAAATCACTAATTATAATTGATGCATACCCATACAAGTCGACTAGACTATAGTAGGGACCCAAACCAAAATTCCAACCATAAGAAATAGTTAAACACATACTCCTTATACATCCAAAACATGCCATACGCAATAGGTCGACCACAGTGAGAAAATAAGCAATAAATAATTCTATCGAATCTCCAAACTTGTACTCCGACTCCTGCGACACCACAAAACTCACTAGTAGGATAGCATACTGTTGATGGTTCAGATGAGCACAAAAACAGTTAAAAAAAATATTACTATTCTGCTCTCTTGAAAGAGAAAGAATAACGCATGGATATCTAACTCCCAATGTCTTGGTAATTGGTTATCGATTGTACTGACTTCACTTGATGGTTGATGTGAACTATAATGTTCAAGGGGCCTGCTGGTGTTGAGCTTCTGGATTGTTCTGAGATCAAAAATATACTTAAACCTACTTTAACCAAGGTTTTTAAAGAAACAAAAAAAGATAGATCAAAGCTTTGGTACTGAAAAGAATGATAATTCATCCAACTTAACCAGACTTGTTACCTTTCAAGGAATTCCTAACTAAAAACTAGAGAACAAAATTAACTTGTGATTAACACACAGTTTCATTCATTCACAATGCTAACTTCAACAACAGATTGTAAATCACCATTTAGACAAAACATAAAATAAAATTTCATTCCTTGAAAGCTTTGAAAATAAAATGATTAACCCAAGATAACTACCATTCTGAAGCATACTATGAAGTAGATTTAAATCGCTGCTTCATCAAGCAGAAATAGATAAGCAACATTTACAACTGTCATCACCAATGTATAGAAAATCCATGTCTTCGTGATCATCTCCATCTTCACTAAGAAAACTTGAAAGATACATTATCGCTTCCTCGTTGAATTCTACCTATTCTACTCTAAGTTTATCTACTCTCTCGTAAAATCTTTACCGGTCTTTAATACTTATCTCCTAAAAGAGGCAAATTCCATATATACGTAATGTACAAAAGAATGTGTTGGCCCCTACTTTAGGGGTTTACAAAATATCAATTGGTTAGCGTATGGGTCGGCCCCATCTTTTGGAATGTGCCAATGCTGTTCAATGTGCATCCCCGTGTTCACGCGCAGAAAGATTGCCTGTGGATGGTCTCTCTTAGATCTTGCAAACTATCACATAACTTCGCCCATGTCCACCCTGAACTCTCATAGAGTCGCTGAAATGTTTTGCTATTCATTATTAATGTCGATCACCCATAATAGACACCACAGCTTGTCCCTAGATTCGTGGCCTCTTTCTTCCTTCGGGCTTTCTTCCTCGCCTAGATCTTCAAGTTGACCCCTTTGGAACAACACCCAACTCTCCTCAGATCCTCACACATTGTTCACCGAAAGCTGATCTCACACTTTGGATCTCGTAGAAAGTCCACGCCATTTATGCTCTATCTATCTTCATAAGAATAGTCAATCACCAAATTTTAATGGTTTGTCTTTAGTCTCTCATTGGTGGAACATTACTCACGTAATCTTTCCGTGGTCAAAAAGTCGTTCAAATAGAATCACATGTCGGTGAGACACTAGCCGTGTCTCCCCGATGCGATTATACTCTATAGCAACAATCGACATAGCTTAGAACTGTCGGCAAGACTTCACATCGAGCTGCAAGAGTTATATCAATATCCAAAATTGTCGCCTGCACTATTTTGTGACATCATAGCGATTCCTTAAGAGTCATATCATTGTGCTCCTCCGTTGGCAAGACATCCGCATTCGGCAAGACATTGTTCAATCGGCAGGAGGTCATAGCGGGTTTCCATCAATCACAACGAAGAGTTAAAAACCGTTCACCTGTCGACAAGATATTATACCGAAACCACAAACCTTCGGCGAGACCACCATGGTAAGACTTCTTCCCCGAAGCCAAACCACTACACTAAAGGCACAAATCCTTCCTGAGACTTCACTCCAAGTTAGTGATATGCCAACCGTAATCTTTCAAGCGAGCTCCAATCATTTCGGGAGATTCCACCAACTTCAACTCTTCAAAGAGGCTATCACTGTCAACAAGACATCCCGAGCTCAACTTCCAGACTGAGGATAATGAGAGAATCTGGACAAGGGTTTGGAATAATCATGAGACATCTGGAAACAGAATAAACACAGCCAGGATCAGAGCTCAGCCCAGGAGTGGAAGACTAAGAGGTATGATTCTTGAAAAAATATCATCAAATGTATACGAATCAGAAACAATGCGCCCATTAGTCTCAAAAGTATATAAAATATATCATTTTTTATAATATTTCACTCAATTTTAACAAAAAGAAAACCCAACTCTGGCTGAGGTAGAACCGAAATCCGACAGAACAAAAGACAGACTTAGGAGGATAACAAAAGAACTCATAAGACCCGAACAAACAACCAAAGGTGACGAAAACAAAAGAAAAAAGGGGGCACCCATTTTGTTCCAAAATAAAATGGGGTGGTTATGCAAGGCATAACAAATACATGTTGAACAAGATTCCCTGGGGATCCACACAACAAAATAGTGATCAGGTGAAGTATCCAAACCAACTTACCAACTAGATACTCTGTTCTTCATACATTTTGTCGATAGATTATTGTCTTCTATTTGCCTTGCTGGTATGAACTACCTCTAAACTATGAACCATGCTACTGACTCCAGTTACCATCAATGACAACACTAGTAGCCACGAACAATCTCCTAAAGCCATATGCCAACACTAGATACACATATTCTTGCTGCTGTCCTCACAGATTTTTTCTGAGTTTTTGTCTTGGAAAAGGTGGCTCCATGATGAAATTTGTTGAAGATGCATTCAAGAAGGTTGGAAAATGGTTCTTTTAGCTCGTTTAGACCTTATATGAGGTGTTTGAAGTAGTGGTTAAGTGGAATGAGGTCTAGAATGTATACTTAGAATAAAACCTACGTGTTTGAGCATTAAGCAAGGGTTTTATGTTTTGCTGCTTTGGTCAGTGTTTTCTTTGATGAAGATTAATGATTTAGAAGTTCTATAATCTGTTAAAGGTCTATCCAAGGTTATTTGGTGTTGTGAAGTTATTTTGATGGTACCTGCTTTGTCAAATCGACCTATTTCAAGCCTATTTGTTGTGAATGAATTGATTGGAATGAGGAAAGATTACTTAGAAAAGCAAGGTGAAACCATAGTAAGGAAAATCCTGTGTCCTTTGACTGAAAAAGAGGTTAGATTAAAGTTAAAGTGATTTGTGAATTTGATGGCACAATAGATTATTCCCGACAGAGAAAGACAAGGTAGAAGACAAAGACAAGTGAAGACAAAAATGAAGGCAAATGATGGAATCAAGACAAAGGCAAGAGAATGTTTCAAGAACAAGGTAGGAAGCAATCCAAGATAGAATTGATAAAATAATGCATGCGTGAGGAAGCAATATTGTTGCAACTCAGTCCTCAAAGGGACTTGACGTCTTTTTTAGGCCGGTTGATTGGTGCAAGAGCACTTAGTTGTGTTATGCCTCCAATAGGCAATATTGTATAATTTGAATTTTCATCATGAAATGCATGTAAAAAGGTCATGATTATACCATTTCAAATGTATATGAGTATCTACTAGGTCTCTAGGAGGTCAAAGGAGTCAAATTGCAAAAAAAATTATCTTTTGTTGCAAAAATTTGAAAAATTGCAAAATTGCAAGAAGTTGAAGTCATATTTGCAAAACAAGATAGTGGGTTGGTTGTAATTGATGAGGCAGTCCAAAAAACTATTGTAAACATATTTTAAAGGCCTTGTGAAGTCGATCCAAGCATTGGCACATTGTATCTTGGAATAATTTTGGTGAATAAAAGTACTTTGTTATTTACTTTCAACATTTTCTCTCTTGTTTCAAGCCTTGTATAGATTGTACATTATTTCTTAGGCTGTATTTTTTATTTGAATTCATAGAGTAAGGTGTTATCTTCTATTAGAAAGAGATTTGAGGTATTTTTATTAAGTCTAAAGAATTTGAGAGCAACTTTACAGAAATAGGTTTGAAACCCTCAAATTAAGGGTTTTGAGAGTCTAGGAATGGTTCAACAACCATTCCACCGATTTGGGCTTAGAAAATAGGTGGAATGGGTTAGTGTAGATTTTTTTTCAATTTTTTTTTTATTGCAAACACAGGGGAAGTCCATATACAAATATTTTTACTACTGTCCTCATAGATTTTTCTAAGTTTTTATCTTGAAAAAGGTGGCTCCATGATGAAATTTGTTGAAGATGCATTCAAGAAGGTTGGGAAAAGGTTCTTTGAGCTTGTTTAGACATTATACAAGGTGTTTGAGGCAGTGGTTAAGTGGAATGAGGTCTAGAATGTATACTTCCAATAAACCCTCAGTGTTTGAGCTTAGTTTGAGCATTAAGCAAGGGTTTTATGTTTTGCTGCTTTGGTCAGTGTTTTATTTGATAAATATTGATGATTTAGAAATTTTGTAATCTGTTGAAGGTTTTTCCAAGGTTATTTGGTGTTGTACATGTAGTGATTTTGATGGTACTTGGTTTGTTAAATATACCTATTTGAAGCGTATTTTCTATGGATAGTCATTTTTAAGAGAGTTTGCGACCATTACAGAAGTTGAAGATGTTAGTCAGTGGGAATAGTGATCCAATTATTGGAAAAGATGATGAGAAGCATGTTAAGAGAAGGTCAAGGATGAATTGATTGGAATGAGGAAAGATTTCTTTGAAAAGCAAGGTGAAACCATAGGAAGGAAGGTCCTATGTCCTTTGACTTAAAAAGAGGTTAGATGAAAGTTAAAGTGATTTGTGAATCTGATGGCACAAGAGATTATTGGGCAGAGAAAGACAAGGAAAAAGACAAAGAAAAGTGAAGACAAAAATGAAGGCAAATGATGGAATCAAGACAAAGGAAAGAGAAAGTTTCAAGAACAAGGCAGGAAGCAGTCCAAGACAAAATTGATAAAAGAATGTAGGTGTGAAGAAACAATATTGTTGTAACTCAGTCCTCAAAGGGACTTAAGGTCTTTTTCAGGAAGGTTGATTGGTGCAGGAGCACCTAGTGGTGTTATGCTTCCAAGAGACAATATTGTAAAATTTGAATTTTCATCTTGAAATGCATGTAAAAAGGTCATAATTAGACCATTTAAAATGTCTATGAGTCTCTACTAGGTTTCTAGGAGGTCAAAGGAGTCAAAATGCAAAAAAAATCTTTTGTTGCAAAAAATTGCAAAATTGCAAAATTACAAGAAGTTGAAGAGTTGTTGAAGAGTCATCTTTGAAAAACAAGATAGTGGGTCGGTTGTAATTCATGGGGAACTAAAGAAAAATCTTGTAAAAATATTTTAAAGGCCTTGTGAAGGAAAGGTAAGCATTGGCACATTATATCTTGGAATCATTTTGGTGAACAAAAGTACTCTGTTTTGTACTTTCGACGTTTTCTCTCTTGTTTCAAGCCTTGTATAGACTATACAATATTTATTAGGTTGTATTTTTTATTTGAATTGATAGAGTAAGGTTTTAGCTTCTATTAGAAAGAGATTTGAGGTATTTTTATCAACTCTAAATAATTTGAGAGCAACTTTACAAAAAATAGGTTTGAAACCCTCAAATTAAGGGTTTTGAGAGTCTAGGAATGGTTCAATAACCATTCCACCGATTTGGGCTTAGAAAATTGGTGGAATGGGTTAGTGTAGATTTTTTTTCATTTTTTTTTATTGTAGACACAAGGGAAGTCTAGATACAAATATTTTTGCTGTTGTCCTCACAGATTTTTCAGAGTTTTTGTCTTGAAAAAGCTAGCTCAATGATGAAATTTGTTGTAGATGAATTCAAGAAGGTTGGGAAATGGTTATTTTAGCTTTTTCAGACCTTATAAAATGTGTTTGAAGCAGTGGTTAAGTGGAATGAGGTTTGGAATGTATACTTCCAATAAACCCTTAGTGTTTGAGCTTAGTTTGAGCATTAAGCAAGGCTTTTATGTTTTGCTACTTTGGTGAGTGTTTTCTTTGATGAAGATAGATGATTTAGAAGTTTTGTAATCTGTTGAAGGTCTTTCCAAGGTTATTTGGTGTTGTGGAGTGATTTTGATGGTACTCGCTTTGTTAAATAGGCCTATTTGAAGCTTATTTGTTATGGATAGTCATTTTTAAGGGAGTACGTTCTAAAAAAACTCTACCTTTAGTTTTAGATATATTAAAGTATCCATTAATGGGTCCCTAAAAATGCATTTGGTATGTGGAAATTCCATCTGGTTTAAGAGTTTCACTCGATTTGGTGTTTTGGGCTCCCTACAAGCAAAATTGGTCTTTGGGTGCAAGTAATTGAAGAATTGATAAAACATAGTTATAAGGGAGTGTTTTTGGCTTGTAAAAATAAAGATGTTTAAGGTGTTTTATGAGTTTAGTAAGTGTTTTGGGTCATAGTTCTATTTTTGGTGTCTTCTAGCCTTGTGAAATCAAGTTTCAATGAAGTGGATTTTGGTGAAAGTTTAAAGATCCTCTCAATTTTGTGTTTTGGGTCTTTAGTACCCTTGAATTCAATAGATGCTCTGCATCAATTGGTATTAGAGCTCGTTGATCTAGTGGCTTGTTAAGTGTGTTGGTTGCAGGTGCTTTATCCATCTTAAAGATGCAAGAAAGAGAGTAAGAAGGTGTGTTGGTTACATACAAGGAAGAGGTCTGTGATAATTGTCCTCAAATAGAGATTAAGCTGGGAAGAAGGTGTAGAGAGATTACACCACTGAGAGAGAGAGAGAGAGAGTGGGTAGGTGCATCTTCCAAGATCTTTTGTTGGGTAAGATGGATGGTATGCCAAGGTTGTGTGATGAAGTAGTGAGGGAGATGGATATCTTTTTGAAAAAAACTTGAAAAGTTTGCAGCCATTATAAAAGTTGAAGATGTTAGTCAGTTGGAAGAGTGATCTAATTATTGGAAAAGATGATGAGAAGAAGGTTAAGAGAAGGTCAAGGATGAATTGATTGGAATGAGGAAAGATTGCTTAGAAAAGCAAGGTGAAACCATAGTAAGGACAATCCTATGTCCTTTGACTGAAAAAGAGGTTAGATGAAAGTTAAAGTGATTTGTGAATTTGATGGCACAATAGATTATTCCCGGTAGAGAAAGACAAGGCAAAAGATAAAGACAAGTGAAGACAAAAATGAAGGCAAATGATGGAATCAAGACAAAGGCAAGAGAATGTTTCAACAAAGTAGGAAGTAGTCCAAGACAACATTCATAAAATAATGTATGTGTGAAGAAGCAAGATTGTTGCAACTCAATCCTCAAAGGGACTTGAGGTCTTTTTCAAGACGGTTGATTGGTGCAGGAGCACCTAGTGGTGTTATGCCTCCAATAGGCAATATTGCATAATTTGAATTTTCATCATGAAATGCATGTAAAAGGGTCATGATTAGACCATTTCAAATGTATATGAGTCTCTACTAGGTCTTTAGGAGGTCAAAGGAGTCAAATTGCAAAAAAAAAAATCTTTTGTTGCAAAAAAATGAAAAATTGCAAAATTGCAAGAAGTTGAAGAGTCATCTTTGCAAAACAAGATAGTGGGTTGGTTGTAACTGATAAGGCAGTCAAGAAAACTCTTGTAAAAATATTTTAGAGGCCTTGTGAAGGAAATCCAAGCATTGGAACATTCTATCTTGGAATCATTTTGGTGAATAAAAGTACTCTGTTATGTACTTTCAACATTTTCGCTCTTGTTTCAAGCCATTTATAGACTGTAGAATATTTATTATGCTGTATTTTTTATTTGAATTCATAGAGTAAGGTGTTATCTTCTGTTAGAAAGAGATTTGAGGTATTTTTATTAAGTCTAAAGAATTTGAGAGCAACTTTACAGAAACAGGTTTGAAACCCTCAAATTAAGGGTTTTGAGAGTCTAGGAATGGTTCAACAACCATTCCACCAATTTGGGCTTAGAAAATTGGTGGAATGGGTTAGTGTAGATTTTTTTTCAATTTTTATTTATTGCAAACACAGGGGAAGTCCATATACAAATATTTTTACTACTGTCCTCACAGATTTTTCTAAGTTTTTATCTTGAAAAAGGTGGCTCCATCATGAAATTTGTTGAAGATGCATTCAAGAAGGTTGGGAAATGGTTGTTTTAGCTTGTGTAGACCTTATACAAGGTGTTTGAAGCTGTGGTTAAGTGGAATGAATTTTGGAATGTATACTTCCAATAAACCCTTAGTGTTTGAGCATTAAGAAAGGGTTTTATGTTTTGCTACTTTGGTGAGTGTTTTATTTGATGAATATTGATGATTTAGAAGTTTTGTAATCTGTTGAAGGTTATTTGGTGTTGTGGAGGGATTTTGATGGTACTTGCTTTGTTAAATAGGCCTATTTGAAGCCTATTTGTCGTGGACAATCATTTTTAAGGGAGTAAATTCCAAAAAAAATCTACCTTAGTTTCATATATGTTAAAGTATCCATTAATGGGTCCTTGAAAATGCATTTTTTCTATGGAAATTCCACTTGGCTTAAGAGTTTCACCTGATTTAGTGTTTTGGGCTCCTACAAGAAAAATTGGTCTTTGGGTGCAAGTAATTGAAGAATTTATAAAACAGAGTTACAAGGGAGTGTTTTTAGTTTGTTCTTGTGAAAATCAAGATGTTTAAGGTGTTTTATGAGTTCAGTAAGTTCTTTGGGTCATAGTTCCATTTTTGGTGTCTTCTAGCCTTGTGAAATCAAGTTTCAATGAAGTGGATTTTGGTGAAAGTTTAAAAGGTCTTCTCAAGTTCGTGTTTTGGGTCTTTAATACCCTTGAAGTTAGTAGATTCTCTGCATCAGTAGTCTAGGTAGGGTGGGAGGGAGTGAGACCTGAGAGAGAGACTTGAGAGGGAGAGAGAGAGAGTTATCCAATTTGGGTGGGGCGAGACTTGAGAGAGGGAGAGGGGTTGGGAGGGATATTTTGAGGGAGAGACCTGAGAGAGAAGGTGTGTGTGAGAGGGGGTTGTAGTGAGAGAGTTGTATAAGTATGGTGGGAGGGTGTGAGACCTAAGAGAGAGAGACTTGAGAGGGAGAGAGAGAGTTATCTAGTTAGGGTAGAGGGGAGAGACCTGCGAGAGGGAGAGGGGGTGGGAGGGTTATTTTGAGGGAGAGACCTATGAAAGGGAGTGGGAGAAACTTGAGAGAAAACCTGAGAGAGATAGAGAGAGTCTTGAGATGGAGTGAGACTTGAGAGAGAGAGAGACTTGAGATGGAGAGAGACTTGAGAGAGAGAGACTTGAGAGGGAGATAGAGGGAGTGGAAGAGACTTAAGAAAGAGAAACTTACGAGGGAGAGATAGTTGTCTAGTTAGTGCAGGAGGGAGAGAATTGAGAGAAGGAGAGGGGGTTTGAGAGATATAAGAGATAGGGGGTGGAAGGGATAGAGTGAGGGAGAGACTTGAGAGAGAGGGGGTGGAAGAGATAGAGGGAGGAAGAGACCTGAGAGGGGGAGTTATCCTATACATAGACCTATAGAGGGTTGAGAGATCGAATGGGTATGTATTGGTTAAGAGGGAAGGAGGCAGAGAGGGAGTGAAAGGTAAAACCTCAACTATCCATCAATGATCGTAAACCGCAAACTCTAAGCATTATCAAAGTGGTGGAGAGAGACACAAAGAGAAAGAAAAGTTAGCTTTTTGTCAATGCAACTCATTTGGCGAGAACTAATTTTGGTGCTTTGCAAATGGGATGTGCCATTTGGAGAGCACCAAATTTGGCGGTCACCAAATGAGCTGCTTATGGACGTGATTTTCTTAGGAGGGTACCAAATTTTCACATTTTTTTGGATATGCTAACTATCACATTTGCATGCCTTTCAATGCAAGTTTATTAAAAAACCATGATGACGTTAGGCTCTCTCTTAGCTATCTAAATATATATATATATATATATATTTTACATTTTGATTATGTTAAGGTTTTCATCCATAACTTCTCTAGTTATTGCCTCCATTTTTTTTCAAAAACCAACATGTGCTAGTTTTAAGATAGATTTTTACTCATTCATTGAATCTCGAAAAAAATTACATTTTTTTAAACTATACTTCATTCTACACAGGAAAAAAGAATCGATTTTCAATTAGTTTTGAAAAAATTTAGGGGGGAGCACGCAAAAATTTCAGCTTTTTAGGATGTGTCCACTTCGAAATTCATAAAATATTATATATTCATTAAAAAATTAGCCGAAAGAATGGGGATAAACTACATGGTGTTAGATAATTTCTTGCCATTCAGATTTTTGAAATTCTAAAAAAAAGTTAATGAAAGGGGGGGGGGGCTCAGATGCTATGCTATTTTTTTGATAAAAACAAGACCTATTTTTCCCCCCTTTTTGAAACCCTTAATCTTCATTATTTTCAAAAAAAATTAGTAGCTTAGAAACTAGACTCGAAGCACTTCAACTCTTGTTCTTGCTGCATCTTCAAATTTTGAGCGTAACTATCTTCATTTTTTCGTGCACATCAAATTTTATTGATTTAAAAAAAAAGTGACATCTTAAGAGCCATTTTTTGTCATAGCTTGGTGCATTTACCCTATTCAAAAAAAACTTTATGAAACTAAATGCAAGCACTAGATATCATGTTACCAACCTAAATTCAAAAGAACCAAAATTTTATCCTTTGTAGAAAAAAAGTTATGTGCAACATGATACACATCTCTTTTTAAAAATGTTGTTTACTATTAAAAACTAGTTATCAAAGGAGACACAAAAAAATTACAATTTAATTTCAATTTTTTAAAAATACATTAAAAATCTATAGACAAAAGCTCACAAATCACTAGTTCACATCATCTTCAAATTCCTAATAGTTTAGCTACTATAGGTGTCAGAAAGTGAAGATTTTGTTCTAAATGTTGATTTCAATGCCAACTTTGGCCAAAAAGTGTAACCCATTATTTTGGGATGACCCACAGGTTTGGTATATATTTCTTAAGGAGATACATCAAAACCATTATGCATCTAGCAAGAGCTAATGGTAGAGCAATCCTGTAGGCAACTGGGTTGAATTCTTTGAGAACTTCAAAGGGACCGACATAACAAGGAGCTAATTTGGATGACTTTCCAAACTTGATCAAACTCTTCTGAGGTTTGACTCTTAATAAAACCTTTTCTCCTACTAATAAATGTCTCGATATTCGCTTAACATCACCATAGCTTTTTTGCCTATCAATCGCTTCTACTAGCCTTTTCTTGATCAAATTGATCTATTCTTCCATCTTTGATAGCTTTTATGGACCAAGGCTAATCCTATCTTCTAACTTATCCCAACTTATAGGAGTTTGGCACTTTCTTCGATACAATGCTTCAAATGGAACCATCTTAATAGCATAATGATAAGAATTATTATAAGAAAACTCTACAAGCGGAAGATAATCCTCCCACTTGTATTGTTGATCCATGCAATACATTCTCAACAGATCCTCCAAAACTTGGTTTACTCTTCCCATCTGACCATCTGTCTTAGGATGATAAGCTGGACTTATGTTCAACTAAGTCCCAAGTGAGGAGAACAAGTTTTTCCAAAACCTTGATGTCATGTGTGTGTCCCTATCTGAGATGATCTTCTCAAGAACACCATGGAACGTAAACACTTCTTGCACAAATTTACAGGCTATGACTTGTGCTCCATCTGTCAAATTCCTAGGTATGAAATGAGCTACCTTGGTGAGTATATCCACCACTACCAAAATTGCATTATTCCTATTTCTAGATATAGGAGGACCCTGTACAAAACCCATATTGATGATCTACCATTTCCACTCAAGAATCTCATGAAGATATAGGAGTCCTGCTAGGTGATGATGTTCTTCTTTCACCCTTTGGCATTCTAAACATGCTCCTACAAACCATGCAACATCCCTTTTCATTAATCCTTTCTAGAAATATAGTGGTTTCACATTAGCCATAAGTTTTGTCACTCCAGGATGTCCTGAATATGTTGCAAAATGAACTTATTTCCACATGATATTCCTTAACTCCTCTAAGTTCAAAACATACATTCTTCCTCTGAATCTCAATAGTCCATTTGGCTCAAAGTAAAACCCAACATACCTTGAATCTTGAGGGTTTTCCATGAGAGCTTGCTTGACCTGCTCATAATATTAATCTCCCTTAGACTTTTGCAACACTTGATTTTTGAAATCAGATTGTATAGAGATCATCAAGGAGATATGCCTCCTTTGAATTAGGGCATCCACCACTTAGTTTTATTTTCCCTTAATGTAACTAATCTCAAAAGTATAGTTAGATATTAGCTCTAACCATCTCCTTTGATGGGCATTTAGATGTGGTTAAGTAAACAAATACTTAAGACCTTGATGATCTGACTTTAACTCAAAGTGTTTTCCAAGAAAATAATGCCACCACATTTGCAATGCATGCACAATTGTCGCCAGCTCATGATCATGTGGAGCATAGTTTTGCTCATAAGTATTCAATTTTCTAGACTCATAGGTGATAAATCACCCTTCTTGCATAAGTACACCACCTAATCCTTCTTTCGAGGCATCAGTGATGACCACAAACTGACCTTCTAGATCAAGTACTTTTAAAACTGGTGTCGTAGTTAACTTCTCTTTAATTGGTCGAAAGCCTCCTAATTTTTTTATACCATTCAAATATTTTTCCTTTCGTTTGCAGAGAAGTGATGGAATAGGAAATTCAAGTGAAAAGTTAGCCACAAAATTTCTGTGATATCTTGCCAAACCCATGAAACTACAAACTTCATGCACATTTTTTAGTGTAGGCCACTCTAAAATGGCATTAAGCTTTGCTGGATCGATTGCAATTCCTTCAACTAAGATTACATGACCCATGTATTGTAGTTCTTTTTGAAAGAATACACTTTGAAAGTTTACCATAAAGCTTATGTTCTCTCAGATGCTAAAGAACAAACTACAAATGATGGAGATGTTCTTCCTCATTCTTAGAATATATCAAAAGTTTGTCTAAGAAAACAAGAACAAACTTATCTAGACACTCTCTAAATACGTTGTTCATCAAATTCATGAATGCTACAAGTGCATTTGTCAAACCAAAAGGTAGGACTATGAATTCATAATGTCCATATCATGTTGTTGAAAATGGAGGTAATTATGTAGCTTAATACTTTGTAAAACTATTATACTGTAGATGTAAATAAGTGTTCTTTGTTACAAATTCTTTGTAGGTGATTATTTGTTTAGATTCATTTTACCATTTGTAGAAGTAGACAAAAGATTGTAGAAGAATAAGAATAGAAGATAGAAGTGACACAACATATATTGTGAAGAAACCCTTTCGAGAAAAAACTCCACCACCAGAATCAATAGTGCTTGTATTATTTAACCTTAGAACAAGATAACAATAATTCTTTATCAATCCTTGCTTGAGATGCTTCTTTTTCCTTCAATAATTCTTCTTCACAACCCATAGTAAAATTTGATAAAACTCCCTTCAACTTGCTACAATTTATAGAAAATAATGAGCCTTGTAAACTCCAAAGAGTTTACAACTACAAATCACAAACTTTATCTCACAAAACCTACACCTATTCTTTGCAAGTAGAGTTTTTCTGTGAAAAACAATGTCAAACCAAGTCCTTCATCAATTTGGGCATCCAAAACTGAAGTCCTAACTCAACATTGATCATGAAGATATCTTGTAAGCTCCTCCTCAAAGTTGTCACCCAAGAATGGGCCCACTTAACTCATCCTTATAAAAAATCTTCTCATGCAAAAGTGTTAACTCCAAGATGCCAACTTGGGTGCCCAAGGTGGGTCCAAGTCAATCTCTGTTAACTGAAACATATCTCTCCACCATTCATGCAAATATCATGCATGATTGATCATCCCCTGTTAACTGAAAATAGTCACCTGTTATATGTCATGCAACTCAAGTCATTAGCATGCAATTCAAGTCAACTGAAGCCAACTAACATGCAACTGAAGATAACTGAACCATAATTGAACTAAACTAAATTGAATTGAACTGAACTAAACTGATCTGAATTGAACTCCATGCATGTAAACATCAATTCCTAACTTCTAGGATCTTTACATGCATTACTTAAGTGTTATCTTTCTCCAAACAATTAACTTAACTCAAGTTGGGTTCCACTTTCCATGTGGGTGCCCCATGTGCTTCTATTTTTTAGGATCTCTTCTTGGGCATTTACACATGTTCCTATCATTTAGAATTAATTAAAAATGTCAATTTATATGTTCATTTCATTCAAATTTAATCTCTTTCTAATCCTAGTGTTGGGGAACGCTTTCCAAGGACTTAGGAGATACATGAAATATGTTTAGGATTGCAATTAAATGGCATCATATTCCCAACACTTGTTCTAAAGGTTGTTTTATGGATATCTTCATCTTTAAGCCTTAACTAATGGTATCTAGATCGTAGATCAATCAAGTTGAGAATACAACTACCCCACACATTTGATAAAAAAGATCATAAATACATGGAAATAGATACTTATTCTTTATTGTTGCTTTGTTGAGCATACAATATTCTATACACAAGCATAGTGTGCCATCCTTCTTAACGAAAATCACTGGTGCTCCCCAGGGTGAAACACTGGGTTTGATCAATCCTTTTACTAATAGCTCCTGTAGCTGAGCCTTCAACTCCATCAACTCTATTGTGGTCATTTGATAAGGAGCTTTGGATATAGGTTTTGATTCTAGAATCATATCAATGGAGAATTCAAAGACTCTCTTGGGAGGTAATCTAGGTAATTCATCTAGAAATACATCCTCAAAGTCCTGAAGAAATGGGTACCTCCATATCTGATCTTTCTTGATCCATAGATTCTTTGTCTTCCACTCCTTGGAGTTTCTAAGATTCATAAAACATTAAATCATCTTGGAAGATGAACACTTTGTAATCCTCCATTTCCTCCATTTTGATCGTAAAGGGTTCACACCCTTTTTGCTTGGCCCTCTTCAATTGTATGACATATATTTTCCTTAACTTTACCTCTCTAGAAGTACCTTGCAAGAATACTTTGTTTCCAAGGTCATCTAAATATTCTACCATTTTAGCAAAACACAATCCACCTTATCCCTATGCCTCAATGCAGTAACCAATTCCTAATTATTACTTAATTAACATTATTGTAAATGACACATGAATATACTAAAAATTAAAAAGACATAACTAGTGGCTAAAATCCATCATAGCTCCACATGTCCATTTAATATGAGTCAAATATTCTTATATTCACTTCAAAATTCAAATTACAATATCAAGTTTCGCTTGGCTCCTAAGGCCACAATGCCATTACATGATACATTTTCTATCAAGTACATAAAAGATTTTACATCAAGTTACATCATAGACTGTAATAGTCTTGTGAACAATTAAGGTTCTTCTTCAACGCTCGCCTCCACTGGTGGACGAGAACATCATTGAAGTGCTTTACCACCCAACCACGAAGCTTATGCTTCCCTTGTATTCTTCTGACTTGAAGAATGCGCAATCCTGCACGAAAACAACCTGCAAGGTGGAATCTGGTGCGTGCCTAAATATCAACATGTAATTTCTATCTACTCATTAGAAAAGAAAGTGCAAGATCCATGCTAGGAATGGCAGAGAGTGAAATTACAAAGTTCATTCATACATACATAATGAACCATATTGCTTGGCCAAGCATAAAAAGTGTGTTGCAACAACAACAAATGATAGTTTCTAGTAAAGCAAACCTATACTCTTTGAATTCCATTTTGGTACTCATCCCGGAAGGTAATCTACCTCCTAGTAGCAACTACCCATAGATGCTCTAGTCAACTAAGGTATCACTATTATGTTCTGGTGTATAACTATTTTTCCACACAAGTCTTCAAAGAAGAAACATAATATAGATTTATGTATTTATATATGTACTCTACACATAATTCAAATTTCAAGTTTCATAGAGTATTTCAATGATCTGTCACATCATTCTTATGACTATTTCTACTTAATATTTTAAGCATTTCTCTTGTAAAAAGTACTATAAAAAAAAAGTAGGTATGTCACAAGTATATGCATCTACATAGACGGAGTCCATGTGCATACATATATATGTGCCTACTAATGTTAAAGTTTGTGCATACATTTTGAAATAAACATATTCAGATTTGCATTCTACTAATGGTATCCTGATTGATAATAGTCAAAATAAATATTCTAAGCAAGTTCATGATAATAGTTTCTCGCTTACTGTTAAATATTAACATTTTCTATTCACACATGATCATTCATTGTTTTAACCAAGCAAGTACTATTTCTCACTAAACAAACTAAGCAAGTAAGTTTACATTCTATACAGTCATCAAATGAATTGTTTGCACATGATCATCCATTATTTTAACCAAGCAAGAACTTTTTCTCACTAAAAAAACTAAGCAAGAAAACTGTTTACATGTTATATAGTCATCAAATGGATTATTTACATATGAACATTCAATGTACAAAGATAACTTTTAGCTAAACAAATACTTTTGCAAGCATATCCACAGTTTGCATTGACCTTTTTTAGTCTTATACTTATATAGTTACATTTAAAAGATAAGGCACCGTCATTTACTCTATTTACTATTTAGAAATTAAACAAATAAAAAAAAACCCTTATTTCATACATAGAACAAAATGTCTGTTCTTCAAATGCTATACACTTTCCTTTCTAAAAATTTAAAACTATCTGGTAATATTAAGAAAATAACATAATCAACATGCTTGTCAATATCATACTCGAGCATCTACTTCAGTCAGAAGACTTAAATAAACTCGATGTTCAACCATAATTGTGCCTATTCCAAGCTGCCTTATCAACTATGATGGCTCTAGATTTGACCCATCTCAAGGGTCGGGTGGTCCTTCATAGATTCACAAAAAAATACTAATGAAGTTTGCCCTTATGAGCTTCATGGCCTTTCCATATCATATGCAATATAACATAAATATATCATGCAAAATTTGTTAGGACATTCAAGCAAACATTTCCCTATCGATCATTAGGATCAATTCCCCTATGAGGCTTACAAGGGTGGAACTTACACATTTCATAGGGTCGAGGGTAATCCTTTTCATGCAAACACGACTTCACATTTACAGTATTCAAGACTTCCCTTTATTCTGTTATCGACCTTGTCGATAATGGAAAATATTGTAATTGTAAATGAAAATTCCAGTCAAATAAACAAGAGACACAAAGGTTGATATCCTTTGGTAGGGTTGATCTTCGATCCTCTATAGTTTTCCATTTATCCGAGTTACACATTCTATCAAAATACATTATTTTGATAGCCACGATGTGGCTTAAAATGGTATACGACTAACACAATCACTAGTAGAAGAGACTCGAACATCGGTCTTACACAGAGGCTAGCCAACAAACTTCAAAGATAAACCAAGTTAGCAGGTTGAAGCTTAATGATCCCTCTGTGGGTGTCACTACTTTGTGCCATCAGTTTAAGCCGAGTCACATACACATTCAAACAACAAAGTTTACGTAGTATTGTGCTATCAATATGATAAGAAAAACAATGCATTTCAATATAGATTTCCCGAAAAGCTGAGCTTACCTCCTTGGTCGAGCCTTTGATGAGACTTTTCCTCAACTTTTTCCACTTCTTGTCGATTTCCTTCCTAATCTGTCCTTTGCTTTCTCCCACACTCTACATAGAAATGTCAATTGCTCCCTTGCATGTGGCTATTTACTATCATTATGGCCTTTTTTCCATGGTCGTTGCCGCCCTCTAATTGTGAACATTGACTTAATGATTTTGCAGGCCATGACCATCGTGGGTTTTCCTTGGAATATATTTCTTGATCTTCCATTCTCTGATTTCATTGCATATCGGTTATCAATTACATTTAAAATTTTATGACAACCTAGGTGGTAGACACCCCCAACCAACTCAAATTGATCTGACTCAAACAAGGAAACAACCTTTGCAACACAATTCTCTCAACTTGTTTCAAACACTCACTAATAGGCTTGTAGCCCTCAAAACCCAACTTTAGGAGATATATTTTAGAGAAGGTCATACAAAGGCCTATAAAACATCAATAAAGGCTCACCACAGAACCCCTCACAACATCCCAAAAGGTTTCAAATGGTTTCTTTGCAACAATATTGAGAATCACTAGACTGCCCTGCTTTTAGGACACCAATTAGCCCTATTTTACAAAGGAAGCACTTCCTAAACACTTTTTTTTTTACCAATTCTCCATATATAGTCACTAATTGTGATACCAAACTACAAATCCCTCAATCATTTCTCAGATTCATGACCTCTAAACCGTTGATCCACCAAACCCTCTCTTTTCATGCAAAAACCTAGGGTTTACTAGAATTCTTATCACCCAAGTTTATTAGAACCAAAAATGATTTCAACACCTAAAAATTACCTTGCAAAAACTCAATCTACCCCCACTTGGACAGTTCCAACAACAATTCATCAAAACCTTTCACTAACTCACCATTTTCACATGGAAAAATGCACTATTTAGCCCTAGGGCATCACCCAATTTTAAACAACTTGTCACCTATGCCTATAGAATCGTGAATACACCTAAATTACAGTTTTTAGGACCCACTCCATGAGATATAGTAGTTACCGAAAGTGGAATGGGTCAATTTGACATTTTAGAAGGCAATCAACCCCAAATTATAAAGTTTACAGGGCTGCTTCAAAAAATTAATGAGAACTCTCACAAATATTTATAAAAGAGACCAAAACTTGATTAAAATGAGAGTTAAAACATGTTTCCACTAAATACAATGAATTTCAAAGCATACCATAGATTGTACAGGTCGTACAGATCCTTAAAAGATAAAAAACACAGTGAAATTACAGAATTAAACATTGTTATTTCAATGGGAATCACAATACAATCTTCACCAACCAATATTCAAGCCTTTTGAGGCTTTAAATACATATTATATTCAAGTTCCAACTGCATAATTCCTATAACTACCTTTCAAATTCCCATAACCCTTCATATTCCCAAAAAGTTGCATTTTTGACAATTTCTTGCTTGACAACATTTTTACATTTTTGCAACTTTTCCTAATTTGACACCTATGACTTAAAACACACCCCATTACATAATAATGGTCTCATTAGACCTTATTTAGTATTAATAGACCTCCTCTAATGCTAAAAATATCCTATCACCGCTACTTGACATATTAACCTACATTTCTGTTCTTCATGTGCTTGGGTGAACCTGCACCAAAATTCAACTTTGATCACGAATACATACATACATACATACATACATACACACAAACACACACACACACACACACACACACACACACACACACACACACACACACACATATATATATATATGTTGCAAGAATGGAAGAGGAATGAAGTGTTGTTATTGATTTCAACCGGTCAACTGGTTATCTACTAGTTGTTATTGATTGTACATGTTGAGGATATTTAGAAAATTGTATTAAAAGAAGGTTGTTGGTAAACTATGTTTTATTGTGTGATGATTGAGGTTTGGGATAATTGTTTCCGGTCTGAATTTCTCTTTGTTGAAGTTTTATGGTGTATGGTTCAAGAGTTGTGTTGCCCTGGTTCTGTTGAAGTTGGTTTTGGAATTTGGAAGTATCGAGCTTAATTGATCTATGTGTTTTACATTGGTATGGTCGACCGTGTGTCAAGCACTACTTTCAAAGTTGATGAAGCATGTTGGATCTATTATGGGTCCCAGTGAAGCGTGTGTTTGGGTCACCCTCATTCTAATTCCACCCTAGCATGTTTGGCACTGACCTAATTTGAATTTGAATTTGGATGGTTGACTTTGTATCTTTTCAAAGTTGGAGATAGTATAAATACTGTGAGCCTAGTGTTTTAACCTATTCTAAGTGTACAAACTAACTATTATGCAATAAAGAAAAACACAAGGAACACTTCAAATATTAGCCTAAGGAATGATAACACAAAGAAAGAAGATGAAAATAAAATGAAGACACAATTGATTATACCTTCTTTGTGTTGCCATCCATTGGTTGGCCTTTGATGTTTGAATGCTTGTGTGCTCCTTAGATGACTATGAAGATGGCTAGATGCAAGATGAACTATGTGATATAATGCTAATGCTTATGGCTAAGTGGCTTGGCTAGATGAGTGAAAATACTTGCAAGTTGAGTGATCAATTTGGTAGCATAATGGTGCGAATGGCTAAGTGTTTTAAAATGCATTAGAAGAGGGGGGTATTTATAGAAGAATTTGAATTCTCTAGAGAATTCAATGGTTGGGATTAAACCACCAAGGCCAAGATGAAGGGCTATGGTGAGTTGAGGACTCACAAACCCTCACATCTTGACATGTGGAGGGTGAAGTGGCCTAGGATGTGATGATGTGTAAGTGAGGTGGAATAAGGACAAGTGATGTGGAGGAAGGACAAGTACCTTGCAAGTACCTTGGGGGATGAGAAGATTTCCCCAAAAAGGAGCTTCTTGTCCCCAAGTGAGAGTGAAAGTGATATTTGAAGAATTTTAGAATTCCTCAAAAATCTCCATGGGAAATGAGAAAGTAGTTGGAGAAATAAATGTGAATTAAAAATTCACATGCTTGGGAGAATCTAGTGGATAAGAGAGGGTTTCCAAAAAGGTGGGAATTTTCCACATGCAAGTGATGTGACAAGTCAAATGTTCTAGAAGTTGCATGGGGATAAGGTAAGCCTTAGAAGGATAAATGTGAATTAATTAAAAATTCACATGGGAAGAGAGGAACCTAGGGTGAATAAATGTGAATTAAAAATTCACATGGGAAAGAGGGTCAATGCTAATTATGGAATATGTAAAAGTTGACTAAAAAGATATGCTAAATGGGGTAGGTTGATTCGATTAAGGTTGTACAAATACATGATTAAGGAAATTAATGAAGGATTAAAGACAAATGGCAAAATATGGAGGATGTGACATTAATCCCAGATTAAGGGTGTGCACATCATAATCATGAATTAATTATATTAATCCAGATTAGGGGAGGATTATGGAGGATGTGACAAGGAGAGAGAAAAAGAAGAAATTAAAAATTGATTTAAAAGACCTAATGACTAAATTAAATAAATTGATATATTTATTTATATCAATTTATTTAATTTAGAGAAGCCAAGGGGATAAGGTAAAGTATTTTATTTTTCAATTAAATACTTTAGGAACGTTAGGAAAAAAAATGAAATATTAATTAAATTAATTATTCAATTAATATTGACGAAACAAACAAATAGAGGAGACAAATTTGACCATATGGAAGTGGTCAAATCTAGATGTCTACGAATATAGAATGTGCTAGCGATGAAAATTGTACATAAGAAAAGAAGGAAGATAAGTGAAAGAGCATACACAAATTTGATGCTATTATTAGTGTGTGTGAGTTAAGTGTGTGGTTGTTTAGTGCGAAGCTTAATGCTGAGTTTGTAGATGCAGTGAACAAAAGGCTAACTCTATCATTCATGCGAGTCAATCAATGGTTGTAATGGAATATTTGTTGCATTGGGATTGTTGTCTCTCTATAACAAGTATTCTTTGTCTTCTTTATATCTCTGTGGCACTGAGCCCTCCGGGTTGTAGCCCTATAGACAGTGAGTTCGGACAATGAGTCATCATTTTAGGTAGCGAGCCTTGTCTCAAGTAGTGAGACTTTTTGTAATCGATTTTGTTATTCTCTTTAGTGTGAGTTAATCCTCACCATGGTTTTTCCCTCATTGGGTTTTCCATGTAAATCTGGTGTTATTGTATATGTGCATTTCAATTTGATGGTTGATCACTTAAGCAGTTTATGTGTTAGTTGTGATAATTGAATTTAAGGTTATAATATGTGACAATTGATTCACCCCCCACTCTTAGTTGTCCTATCCAACAATTGGTATCAGAGCTTGGTTCCTTGGTGAAGATCTTAACCACTTAAGGAAGGTTTGGGATGGCTAACAAAATGGTCTTTGATTATCAGAGGTTTGATGGAACTAATTATGGTATCTGGAAAGTATTGATAGAAGAATATTTGGAGTATTGTGGATTTGATGTAGAAAAAGCTTATAAGAATCCCTACACTCCTGTAAATCGTCTGAGTACACCTGAACAAATTAAAGCACATGAAGCGAATAACAAGGAAAAGTTCATCTTGAAGAATAGTTTGGTACATTCTGAGTTGATTAAGGTTCAAAATTTAAGGACAACTAAGGAAGTATGGGATGCTTTAGAAAGAGCACACGATGGTGATGAAAGGGTAAAAGAGGAAAAAATATAGAATTTGGAAACACAGTTTGATCTTCTACATATGTTTGAAGATGAGAATGTTAAAGCCTACATACATAGATTGGATGAGGTAGTGGTTGGAATGTGATCCCTTGGTGCCACTGTAGATGAAACCAAAATTGTAAAGAAGATTCTCAAAACTCTTCCTGATGCTTACAGTGAAAAGGTGAGTGTTATTGAGCAGACTATAGATTACAAGACTTGTACTAAGGATCTGTTGTTAGGATTTTTGACATCTTATGAAATGAGGAAGCCAAATCTAAGAAGTGGAAGAAAAAAATAAATTACTTTTAAAGCTACAAAAAATGAAGATTCGAATGAAGAGAACTTTGAGGAAATTGAGGCTAACCTTTTAAGAAGATTAAGAAAAGGCTCTGGTAAGTATGAAGGAAAATTTCTGTTTAAATGTTTTAGTTGTGGAGAAACTGGTCAGTATGTTGCAAAGTGTCCAAAAAGAGCTAAAAAGAATAAACAAAGATATGAGAAATAAAGGAAAGGAAAGAAGATTAACAAAGCTTACTATGTTAATGAGAATGCTAGTATTTCAGATGAAAATTCAGAATATGAAGATCCAGATTACAATGAATGCTTGTTCTTGGCAATTAAAGATGAACCTACTTTTACTAATTCAAAAAGATAGTCAAAGGAAAGTCCTTTGGAGAAGGAAAAGGAGGAGAAAAATAAAGGTATAGTTATCTCTACCCTACATGCTAAACATGAAATTTTTTTTTGGGTAGTTGATAGTGGTTGTTCACATCACATGATTGGTGACAAGAGTAAGTTTGTGAAACTTGAAAAATATTATGGGGGTCTAGTTATGTTTGGAGATGATACTAGTGCTAAAATTTGTGGGATAGGTTTAGTAAGTTTTGATGGCAAGCATCATACTGACGATGTCTTCTATGTTAAGGGTTTAAAGCATAATCTGTTGAGCATTGGTCAAATGTGTAGAAAGGGATATGATCTTGTGTTTAAGGATGAGAAGTGTGAGATCTGGAAAGGATCTAGAACATTGATTGCCACAGGAAAGAAATATGAAGGGAATATTTATCAGCTTAAAGCTATTGATGGACTATGTTTTATGACTCAGATAAATGACAGTTGGTTATGGCACAGGAGAATGTGTCACATGAATTTTGATAACTTGGAAAGGATTAGTATTGTTCAAGTTGTGAGAGATCTAACGAGAATTACAAAGCCTGTAAATGCTATCTGTAGGAATTGCCAATTCAAGAAGCAGACAAGAAATCATTATAGATTAGGAGAACAATCTACTACTGGATTGCTAGATTTGGTTCATACATATCACTGTGGTACCATGAGAGTGCGAATTCTACTTGGTGAAAAGTACTTTATGATTTTAATTAATGATTATTCTAGATATACTTGGGCTACATTTTTTAGAGAAAAATCAAAAGCATTAGATAGATTCAAAGCATTCAAGGCTATGGTTGAAAATGAAGTAAATTTGAAGATAGAATGCTTGAGATTTGATAGAGGTGGTGAATTCACCTCCAATGAGTTTAATATGTTTTGTGAAGCACATGGAATAAAGAGACATTTATCTGCTTCGAGAACTCCTCCGCAAAATGGAGTTGTTGAAAGGAAAAACAAAACACTTCAAGAAGATGCTAGGTTAATGATCACTGAAGTCAGATTACTGGAAGTTTACTAGAAAGAGGGTATTCACACTATTGTGTATGTATTCAATCAAGTTCAGGAAAGAGAAAATAATACAAAAAATCCCTATGAGCCATGGCACAGAAGAATTTTGACAATTAAATATTTCAAGGTATTCAGAAGAAAATTCTATATCAGAAGAGATAAGGAAACATTAGGAAATTTTGATGCAAGAAGTGATGAAGGAATATTTCTTGGTTACTCTACTAAAAGCAAGGCATACATATGTTTCAACAAAAGATTGAGGAAGATTGTGGAGAGCTCGAATGTTAAGGTTGATGAAACATTGAAGAATTCTATTGATATTGATGGATATGTGTTTGATGAACATGACTGTGCAAGAATAGAAGAAATTATGGAAGAATAGGATAGAAATGAGCAGAAAGAGCGGAATGAAAGAGAAGAAGATGCTTTGGTAATGTCCCCTAGAACACTGAAATATGTATAGAGAAATCATTTAGAAAGTCAGATTATTGGAGACAAGACAAAAGGTGTGTTGACTAGAAGCAAAGCTACTATTGAAGTAAATTTGTGCTTATTGTTTGAAATTGAGCCAAAGTTAGTAAGTGAAGCCTATGAGGATGAAAACTGGAAGAAAGTAATGAAAGAAGAAATTTTGTAGATTGAAAAGAATCAAACTTGGGAATTGGTCCCAAGATCAGAAGGAAAAAATATCATTGGATCAAAATGGGTATTCAGAAACAAGCTTAATGAGAATGGGAAAATTCTTAGAAACAAAGCAAGGCTTGTGTATAAAGGCTACTCACAAGTGGAAGGTATAGATTTTCAAGAGAATTTTGCCTCGATAGAAAGAATGGAAGCTATAAGGATGTTCTTGGCATTAGCTATTTATAAAGATTCCAAAGTCTATTAGATGGATGTCAAGTCAACACTTTTGAATGGTGAAGTAGATGAAGAGGTTTACATGGAACAACCAGAAGGATTTTAATTAACAATTCAACCAGATATGGTGTGCAGATTGAAGAAAGAATTATATGGATTGAATTAAGCTCCTAGAGCTTGGTATGCAAGGTTAGATAAGTATTCAAATAAAAAAGGATTTAACAAAGGTATGACAGATAGGAATTTGTATTTCAAGACTGAAAATGAAAAAATCTTGATTGTAGTTGTATATGTTGATGAGATTATCTTTGGAGGAAATAAAAAGATGTGTAAGATGTATGCGAAAGAAATGCAGAAATCATTTGAAATGCCTATGTTTGGTGAGATGAACTTCTTTCTTGGGCTACAAATTAATCAAATAGAGAAAGGAATTTTCATTTCATAATCTAAGTATGTGAGAGAATGTTGAAAAAAATTGGGATGGATGGTTCCAAACCGATATGTACTCCTATGGTAACTAGATGCAAGTTGGGAAAAAATGATGATTCACCTAAGACTGATCAAAGCAAGTATAGATCTGTGATTGGTGGACTACTATATTTGACTGCTACTAGACTAGATATTATGCATGTGGTTTGTCTTGTAGCTAGATTTCAAGAAGATTCGAAGGAAACACATATTACTACAGTTAAAAGAATATACAAATATTTGAAAGGCACTCTAGATTATGGATTATGGTATCATAAAGATATTGATTTTACACTCAGTGCTTATATAGATGCAGATTGGGACAAAAGTATGGATGAAAAAAAGAGTACAAGTGGTGGTGCATTCTTTCTTGGCTGTCTATTGGTGGCATGGTTGAGTAAAAAGAAAGATTTAGTCTCTTTGTCTATTGCTGAAGTTGAGTATATTGCTACTGTATCGTGTTGTACACAAGTTTTATGGATGAAACAGACATTGAAAGATATCACAGTTCTACATGATGATCCTATTCCTATCTTCTGTGATAACACAAGTGCAATTTACATTTCGAAGAATACTGTTATGCACTTGAGAATGAATCATATATTTATCAGGTAACATTTCTTAAGAGAGAAGGTAATGGAGAATGAAGTCAAGCTTGAGTATGTTTCAACAAAAGATCAGATTGTCGATATATTTACAAAGGCTCTCTTCCTAAAGATACTTTTGAGTATCTATGGGATAAGATAGGGGTTAGTATCCCTACTTTTACAAACTAAGATGAATTTGGAGATGCATCAGTCCAGTGACTTCATGATTCTATCTTTTGGAGTGATGTTTGTTGGTGGCTACCCTTAAGGGGAGCAGGCAGATTTTCAAAGTGTTGTCGTTATGAGAATTTTTCTTTCATGTCAAAGGAAGTTTCAATGGACATATATTTTTCCTTTGCCGTTGATGTCAAAGGGGGTGAGAGAGCATGTCAAAAAAATAAAAAAAAGGGAGAGTATGTGAAAAAAAAAGTGATGAGGATGATGATCTTGTAAAAGGGGAGAAACAAAAGAAAAATCTTGAGAAGTATTTTCAGAACAAGTATGGCGTCTTTGATGGTTTTTCACGTCATGTGTTGCCATCAGTGACAAAGGGGGAGATTGTTGCAAGAATGGAAGATGAATGAAGTGTTGTCATTGATGTCAATCAGTCAGTTGGTTATCTACTAGTTGTTGTTTATTGTACATGTCAAGGATATTGAAAATATTGAATTAAAAGAAGGTTGCAAGTAAATTATGTTTTTTTGTGTGTTGATTGAGGTCTGGGAGAATTGTTGCTGGTTTAGATTTCTCTTTGTTGAAGTTTTATGGTGTATGGTTCAAGAGTTGTATTGCCCTAGTTCTGATGAAGTTGGTTTTGGCATTTGGAAGTATCAACCTTAATTGATCTATGTGTTTTACACCAGTGTGGCCAAATGTGTGTCAAGCACTACTTTCAAAGTTGATGAAGCATGTTGGATCTATTATGGTCCTGGTGAAGTGTGTGTTTGGGTCACCCTCATTCTAATTCCACCCTAGGATGTTTGGTGCCGACCTAATTTGAATTTGAATTTGGATGGATGACTTTGTATCTTTTCAAAGTTGGAGATAGTATAAATATAGAATGTGCTAGCAATGAAAATTGTACATAAGAAAATAAGATAAGTGAAAGAGAAGACGTGACTTTGATGTTCTTCTTAACGTGTGTGAGTTAAGTGTGTTGTTTTTTAGTGTGAAGCTTAACGCCAAGTTTCCAGATGCAGTGAGCAAAAGGCTAACTCTATCATTCATGCAAGTTGATCAGTGATTGTGGTGGAATCTTCATTGCATTGGGATTGTTGTCTCTCTGTAAGAAGTCTTCTTTTTCTTCTTTGTATCTCTATGCTAGTGAGCCCTCTGGGTTGTAGCCCTGTGGACAGTGAGTCCTTATTTTAGGCAATGAGCCTTATCTCAAGCAGTGATCCTTTTTGTAATCAATTTTAATATTCTCTATAACATGAGTTAATCCTCATCATGGTTTTTCCCTCATTGGGTTTTCCACGTAAATCTAGTGTTATTGTGTTTGTGCATTTGCATTTGATGGTTGATCACTTAATTAGTTTATGTGTTAGTTTTGGTAATTGAATTTAAGGTTATAATCTATGACAACTGATTCACCCCCCTTCTCAATTGTCCTATCCAACAATATATATATACACAAGTATTACATATATATATACTTACATATATGTTTATTTCACATCTTTTATACATTCAAGTAACAAGTCTATATATATATAGAGGTATGTATAGATATATTTATATATATATATATATATACATACATACACACACACACACATATATATATATATACATATATACATACATACATACATACATACATACATATATATATATGTATGTATGTATACACACACACACATACACACACACACACACACACACATATATGTATATACATATATATATATGTGTGTGTTGATGTGTTTAAATAAAATTACTCATATACAAGTTGTTTCATGAGGATAGATGTTCCATACTTAAAAGAAAAGAATCTTTTCCTACTATGCTCACCTTAGTTCCTTCAAAATACAATCTTTGAATAGACATTTAAATCTACTAATCATTCATTTGTAAGCATTGAAACATATCATATTGAAGAAAATTTTGTTTTCTTATATATGAAAGTCAACCAAATGCAAGTTATCACGCTACTTGTGGTATGTGCATCCAAATTCCAACTAGCTTACCGTTCAATCTAGCTAAACAATCTTACTTCAACCATGTTCTCATCCTTTATCTTGTCACCCTGCAACTACACACACTTGCACTTGCAAATTGATCAGTAACGTTCAATTCTTGATGATATAAAAAAAGAAAAAAAGAAATAGTTTTCTTTTTCAAAATTTTCACAGAGTCAACAGTAGTCAATTCTTTATATTCAACATTCGGATATTCTAGAATCTCCATTTAATATTTAAATGAATTTCATCAATAATTCATTTTTTTGTATTTAAATAAATATGTAATAAAATTGGGTTATGGCATCCTTCCCCTCTTGGAAGAGACATTGTCCTGATGTCTAATAAGTCAAAATGAATGACATCTTAACACTTTTGATCATTTATGTCTATTTCAACATCACATGTAGTATGTCTATCTCAACATCATTTTGAAATATATGTCTATTTCAACATCTCATGAAATATATGTCTATTTCAACATCATTCCAAAATATATGTCTATTTCAACATCATTCCAAATATATGTCTATTTCAACATCAAAATTTTAAAACAAGAAACATCACTCTCTCAAAGCAAAAATCAATATTAAACAAGATTATTGGGTTTCTTTTTCAAGATAGTAGATGTGGAAAGGAGTGTTCTATTTCTTCCGCATCCTCCCAAGTAGCACTGTCCTCAAAATATTGGTCCCATTGGACCTTAAATTGAGTAATATCTCTGCTCCGCAACTTAATGTTGTGTCTATCAAAGATTCTAATGGGATCCACTAGCACCAATCCTAGATCCTGTACCTGAAAGGATTTCCAATCAAGTACACGAGTCATGTCAGGATGATATGGGTTAAGCAAAGAAACATGAAACACATTATGAAGTCGAGTTGGAGCAGGTAGTAGAGCTAGTCTATAGGCAACTAGGTTAATCACTTCTAGGACTTCAAATGGTCCCACATATCTTGGGGCCAACTTGGAAGAATTTCCAAAAGAAATAGAGATTTTATGAGGTTTAACTCTCAAGAAAACCTTATCCCCTATTGCGAACTACCTCTGAATTTGGTTCTTGTCGGCATAATTATTTTGTTGGTCTGCCGCCTCTTTAAATCTTCTCTTAATGACCCACATTTTCTTTTCCATTTCCTTAAGCATTTATGCTCCTACTATGATCATGTCCTCTAGTTTATCCCAATTGATGGGAGTATGACACTTTCACCCATACAAGGACTCAAATGGTGCCATTCCTAAGGAGGTATGATAGGATTTTTTATAGGAAAACTCTACCAAAGGAAAATATTCTTCCCACATATATTGTTGGTCCATACAATACATTCGAAGGAGGCCTTTGAATACCTGGTTCACCCTCTCTGTCTACTTGTTAGTCTAAGGATGACAAGCCAAGCTGAAATTCAATTTAGTCCCCAATGCCACATTCAAGTTTGTCCAAAACCTTGAGGTCATCCATGTGTCCCTATCAAAAATGATAGTCTCTGGCACTCCATGCAAGTGGAAGATCTCATGAACAAATTTCTTTTCCAGATTAAATGATCCATCCTTAAGGTTTCCTAGAATAAAATGCACAACCTTGGTCAACTTATCAATCACAACCAATATGACATTATGCTTATTCTTGCTCAAAGGAAATCCCTATACAAAGTCCATACTAATCACCTACCATTTATACTCGAGTATGTCACGGGGATACAATAACCCGACTGGGTGTGCATGCTCAGCCTTGACTCACTGGAACTCCAAGCATCTGGCTACATAATCCACTACATCCTTCTTGAGTTTAGGCCAAAAATACAAATTCTTCAACTTTGTGATCATCTTAGATACACTGGGTTGTCCTGAATAAGGTGCATTGCGAAATTTTTCCAAAACCAACTTTCTCAGCTTTCTAGAGTCTGGAATATACATTCTTCTTTGGTACCTCAAAATACCATCTAGTTCGATTTCATACCCATCAAACTGATGATCTCAAGGATTTTCTACTAAGGTGTTCTTCACTCTTTTATAGTGCTCATCCTTGGGTAGTTTTTGAACTACTTGCTACCTCAAATTAGACCTTGTTGATATCATGGCTGTCATATGTCTCCGCTTGCTAAGAGCATCATCCACTCTGTTTTCCTTTCCTTTTATGTATTTTTTATCAATTTTTCACCACAGCTCAAATTGACAAAGCTAGTTAATTCAGGTTCATTTTAAGGTGAAGGGTTTTAGTTTGTTTCAGTTTTCCATTCATCATTTGCAGCATTAAATATTACATGAAATGTAAAAGAAAGTGCTTTCTTTATGTATTCAGTTAATTCATTACACAATGTTTCATACATTTGTTGTAAAGAGAAGTACAAAATTGAACAAGAATTACAAAAAATGTTGTTTTGTATTCATTGGGATAAAAATAGAATCAAGTGTCCCACACAAGCTGTGGGAGTAGCTGAAAGAATGAGCCATAAAGAGTACACTACGCTACTGATGATTAAAAAGAGAAAAGATCACATAAGAGGGAACATAGCCATCATTGCCTGAGCTTGTCTTTGAGTTGCCTTCAGTGTCAAGCTCTCCTTTTTGCCTCATCCTCTAAGTGAACCTGTAAGTGATTGAAATGTTTTTTAGAGCTCAGGTTATGAATCCTCCTACATGACCTATCAATAGTAATGTAGAATACTATTTATGATGCATTAAATCAATTGAGAAAAGACAAGAGGAGTGCAAGAGAATACCAAGGCGAAAATATCATAAGAAACTTCTGAATTTATTCTTTTACTTTAACACCGTTTGCTTCTTGTGCATGTATAGGAAAAGCCATGTTGTTGTTCTGTTTTGAAGATTTTAAAGCATGTGGTGTAAAACGGGCTCCCACAAGGGTTGAGCTCAACATGCTACCCCTCAACATTCCATAGAGGGGTTAAGAAAAGAAACAATTAAGTATTGCTCAAAATTGATATGCATCTGAAGGAGTACATCAAGTGTCATAAGAGCTCAAGCAAGTAATCATCTAGGATAATCAAGTTTGAAGGTGCAATGAATTGAAGATCATAGATGATCAATTTCTCAAGTGAATAATCATAAGTACATAATCATGGAATGAGATAGTGAACAGGGATACAGAATGCCTTGTTTGCAAATCAACAATAGCAACTGAAGCAATTTGAGAAGCTTTAGAAAACCTTCATCATGGTGTTGTATTTCAAAATCTTCTATGCATAGATCAAAATTTCACATTATTACTTGTTGCTAGAAAGAGATAAAAATGCATGAAGAGTACAAAGGAAAGGTTGTCTCCATCGAGGAACAAAGTTACAAATGGTTGCAAATGAAGCTTCAAGATCAATAAGTGAAGGAAAAGGAGCAATGTTGAACTAAAAATGCAATGCACTAAGTGCTCAAGCTAAGTGCATGTGTCACATGAAGTTGTGATAAAGTAAAATATTGAAAGTGTATTTCTGAAGTATTCAAGTGCATGAAATAAGTGACAACAAACAAGTAACCTACAAAAAATACCATGTTGGCTGGGTGCAACTTTGCAAAGCAAGTAAGTAAAATAGAAACATTCATATATAATACATTTGAAGAGAAAAAGGAGCTTCTATGTGTTTCATTTAGCAAGAATGTGTGCACATGTCATTGTCAAAGTCATGCTAAACATTGAAATTGCATGGAATTGAAAGCATGTTTTTGATAAGTAATTGGAAAGCATCAAATAAGTTGAGCTTCATTGTATCTATACACTTCAAAAAAGAATGAAAAGCAAGTACTTTCTAACAGTATCTGCATCATGTTGGAGAGATACAAACAATGCAAAGAGGATAGTTTGTTCCATTAAGAATGATCTCTAAGTTAAGAGAAATCTGCATTATGAGAACAAGCAAATAAAGCTATAGTAGTAGGTGTTTTTGAACTGGAAAATGAAGTCATTCTTGTTTTTTAGAACAGTGAGTTTATACTACAGTGAGTTAGGGTTTCATAATGGAGACAAGTGCAAAATGCCTAGTTTTGAGCTTTTAAGAGAGAATCAACATTGGTTTATGTTAAAAAACTTCAAAATGCAGAGATAGAGATAGTTCGAGCTCATAAATGAATGTCAAATGGACTCAATTGAACTCTCATGGCCGCGACCTAAGAATAAATTTATTTCACAAATGTTGATACACATTTAGGGTATTGTGTTCTAAACACAAATATAGAAGGAAACAACAATATTTGAAGCTTTTGCAAGCATTGGAGCCAACATGAAGTGAAGTTAGTGGAGCTAATGGCCACGGCCAAGTCAGGTTTGCAAACCTAGAAAATGAATTAACCTGTTGCTCTAGCGTATTCAGAAAAGTATGAGAAATGAAAATGCATCGAAACCCTAGCTAGTACTCTCATGGTCACGGTCTAAGAGAGATTTATCATCACAAAATAACATACCCACTTGGGTTTTTGTTTTCCAAATGCAAATATAGAGGTAAATGACTATAGTCGAGCTTGTGCCAGTATTACAACCCATAAAAGTAAAGCTATTGAAGTCAATGGTCGCAGCCATGAGGGGTTTTACAAACCCAGAAAGTGGTGAGTGAATACAAAAAATTCTTCCATTGAACAAATAATGCTATTGTACAACCTAGGTCGAGCTCAAGAATAAGTCATTTTTACAAAAAATGAAGAAATGCAAAAGAATGGCCACGACTTGTGCTTAGAAAATTTAGTTTTCCCACTTCAGTTTCCCATTATTTTGTGAAAGAAGCTCAAGTCAAGCTTTTATTTAAGAGGAAAATGCATTTTAAAATGGAGAAAGAGAGCTTACCATGACTGTAGGTGGAGAACCCAGTTCAAGCCCAAGGCCAAACTTCCTCAAAAAAGCTTGTACATAGCATTTTCATGGTGGCCAAACAAGCAAAGAAGCAACATAAGAAAAGAAACAAACAAAATGAATCAAAAACCAGTCATGGTCGCAACCTAAAGGCCTATTTTTCTCATTCAAATGAAGGCAAAAGACACCAAAATGCAAACAAACAACTCACCATCGAGTGCAAAGAAAAATGCATGAAGAATTGACATGAAGGCAACTCAAATGGTGGAGTTTCCAGCTCGTACCCTAGTCCTCCATGGTGGCCAAGTGCAGAACCCTATTTTTCCCAAGTTGCCAAGTGAAAAATGATGTTCAAAACGTGAGATAGGGTCAATTTTGGTGTTACGGTTTCCCCATGTGCACAATTCAAATGTGATTTTAATCAAATTTGTTTTAAAAATCAAATGCCATATTAATGCCTTGTGAGTGCTTTTGCCTAGGTCAAGCCATGCCTTAGGCATTTTTAGTGATTTTTAAAGAAAATCAAACAAAAACCATACCTTTCCTTTATGTTCTTCATGTGGTCCATGTACACATTGCCCTTTCCACTAGGCCAAGTAGTCAATGCCTTAGTTTTTTCTTTGGGTTTAGGGCTCATAATCATTTTTATGATTTTTTATATGAAAAATCAAATACATAGGAGCTTTCACATAGTGTTTTGATTTTTGTAAAATATTATTTTTTTACTCAAACTGCAAAAATCAAAATATTTGAAATCAAGATGCAAAATCAAGTGTATTAGGAGAGTTTCTATATTGTTTTCTGAAACTGCATATGATTTTAAAACATCAATAATGGTAATGTTTCTATAAATTACCTTAGTGTTTGTTAATGTTTAAAATGCAGTTGGTGCACTTAAGTCTTTGTGGAAACTTTCTATTTCAAGTTGGAGTTCTGGGGTAGATTTGGAAAAGAGATGACAAACTGGACTCTCTATTTTCAGTTCTTGAGCTGTTTGCACCTGATTTTGAGGATTTTTGGATGGAACCTTTGGAGATGGAAAGTTTCCATCTTTTGGATGTAGTTTAGAGCAAATTTTTGGCACTATTTTTTAGGCTTTTTCCTTGAGCTCAAAAATTGAAAAGTTACTATTCTGAGATGCAGATGAAGCTGATTTTTCTATTCTCACCATTGATGTCACTTGATGGCTATAAGTTTGAGAAATTTTAATTTCTCAAGAGTTCAGAATTTTGTTTCTTTCTTTCTACTCACTAAAGAGATACGTGTAAACTTCTTTGAATCAGATTTTGATTTTGTACTCCATCTCAATAAAACAACAGGCTTCTTCTTCCCATTGTCTTGTCTAGATTTTACAATATCAATTGATGTTGACTGTGATTCAAGACTTGAATCCTATTTATGTCTTGGTGTTGTAAATTTTGTTTCAGGAGTCTATTCTAATTCAAGTTGTATTTTGTGTTCCATTAGCGATCCTTTGTGCAAATTACTGATGAATTAGGTAGTTTTAGGGTGGGATTGTGAGAATCAAAGCTTAAAAAAAAAGATTATTGTGAGTATAAAATTGTCAAACCACTGGATTTCTAGTTAATCATCTAAGGTTGTAGGATTTACCTTTCAATTCTCTTCCTCCCCCTTTCCCTTGAAAGTCTTTAGATTATATGGTTTACTAGATGGAACCAACCCACTTTGGAGATTCGCTCTCACTCATTGATTTACCCACAAATCATAGAGTATTTCCATGTTGCAACATGATAGCCAAGCTCAGCTTGACTAAGGGTGCAATCCTGATTACTAACAGTATTCAATTCCAAAGTCATACTCATTAAGGAATTCTAGCCACCTTCTCTATCGTGCATTGAGGTTTGGTTGGGTAAATATATATCTCAATTCTAGGTGTTTTTTCTTGATTTCAAATGGCTTTCCCAAAAGGAAATACCTCCACATTGTAAGGCATGAACTATGATTTCCAATTCCAAATCATGAGGTGCATAGTTCACTTCGTGTTGCTTGAGCTTCCTTGATTCATATACCACCACTTGTCCATCTTGCATTAACACTGCACCTAATCCCTCTCTGAAGGCATTTGTGATCATAGTGAATCTCCCATTAGGGTCAAGAATAGTTAGCACTGGTGTTGTTGTGAGCCTTTCCTTTAGGATTTGGAATGCCTGAGCTCACATTTTTTGGTCCATTCAAACCGTGTTCCCTTCTTTTGGAGTGAGGTAATAGGATATGCATTCTAGGAGAACCTTTGCACAAACTTCCTATAGTGCCTTGTGAGGCCCATGAAGCTACAAAATTTTGACACATTCTTTGGCACTGGTCATTCCACAATTGCCTTAATATTTTTAGGGTCCATAGAGACTCGTTTAGTTAAAATTATATGGCCCAAATAATGCACTCAGTCTTGATAGAAGGAACACTTGGACAACTTACCAAAGAGTTTCCTTTCTCTCAGTCTTTGAAAACTATTCTCAAATGTATATCATGCTCTTCGACAGTCGTTGAGTAGACTAAGATGTCATAAATTAATATCAAGAAAAAGTCATCTAAGCAATCCCTAAACACATTGTTCATAAGGTTCATGAAGGTTGTTGGTGCATTTGTTAAGCTCAAAGGTACCACTGTGAACTCATAATGTCCATACCAAGTTTTGAATGCAGTCTTTGAAATATCTTCTTCCTTAATCCTCAACTGATGGTACCTTGACCTAAGATCTATTTTGGAGAACATTGTTGCTCCCTTCATTTTTTCAAACAATTCATCAATCCTCATAAGTGGGTACCAGTTCTTGATGGTAACCTTGTTCAACATCAGATAATCTATACATAGATGCAAAGTTCCATCTTTCTTTTTCACAAAAATAACTGGTGCTCCCCAAGGAGACACAATGGGTCTTATGAGTCCCTTATCTAGCAATTCCATTAGCTGGGCCTTCAACTCATGAATTTTTGTTGTGGTCATTCGATAAGGTGCCTTGGATTGAGGCTTAGCTCCTGGGACTAAGTTAATAGAAAAAACAAATTCCCACTTTAGAGGAAATTCCGTAAGTTCTTCAGTGAATACATCTTGAAACTACTTGAGAATAGGATAAAAATCTAAATATGGCTCCTTGCTATCTAGATTACTAACATGCACTGCATAAATCACACACTCCTTTTGACAAGCCTTCTTAAGTTGCATTACAAAAACCTGTCTAACCTCTAAGGGTGTCCGCATTCCACAAACCATAGCTGAGTTTCTATAATCATCTAGACAGTTGAATACCTTATCCTCATAGTTCACTAAAGATTTATGTTGAGATAGCCAATTTATCCCCAAAATCACATCATATGAGCCTACGGGTGCCACATACAAGTTGACCTGAGTTTGGAAGGTTTGAAGTTCTAACTCATTGCAAAAGAGATAGGTATCCACCCTCCTCTCCACTCGATTTCCATATTGGATTTTCCATGAGTTTTTCATGTACCTCGGTCTAATGGGTATCTTAGATATTATTCTAGGGTCTACAAAACATTCAGTAACCCTAGCATGAAAGCCTGATATTTTGCTTGCCTATTATCCACTACGGCGTGGATTTGGTGATTCTACTGATAGCTTCCTTCCCTTTGCATCTTTGACCATTGAGGACAATTCAAGGCATAATGATCACCTCCACAAGTATAACATCCATCTCGAGGTCCTTTATGCCCTCCAGGCTTGTCCTCCTTAAAGCCCTTTTTCTTCTGGTCATCATTCCCTTTGCCTTTATTTGATTTCTTGTTCTTTCCACTATTACCATATTCACCCTTGTCCTGTGATTCACTTCCCCTCTTGAGGTTACGAATCCGATGGCTCTTGTTTCCCTTATGAAATTTCTTCTTCTTGTAACAAGTATTAGAACTTGAATCGCTGTGAAGATTTAACAATTACTGCAACTTTTGTTCCTATTTGATGGATTTCTAAAAGACTTCATTCATGGTCTAAGGCTCATGCATGTCCACCTCAACTCCTATATGGGGTCTGAGTCCCATTATGAATTTTTGGATACAAAATCATTCATCCCCCTGATATTGAGGTACATACTTCAACAAGTTTGTGAACTTTTCCCAATATTGAATCATAGTCATATTTCCTTGGGTTAAGTTCTACAATTCTGTCACTTTCTTGTCAAAGAAAAGCTATGGTAGCCATCTCTTCCTGAAAGCTTGGAAGAAGAGTCCCCAAGTGATCTTAGTAGGTTGTAGGTTTTGTTCCAACTTCTCATTATCCCACCATGTTGCTACTTCACTTGAGAGTTGACATGTTGCCCATGCCACCTTCGTCTATTCAGAAAGATTACGAAGCCCAAATCATTTTTCCATCTCTATAATCCAAGATTCCGCTCCAGTTTTGATGGCCTTACCATCGAACTTGGGTGGTGCTACTCTTCTGAGGTCTTTTCCAAGCTCCTCCTCAATTTTTCCTTGTGGACTTACTCTTAGACCACCATTTCCTTGATTTCCTTTTCCATTCCTGAGGTCCCGATCCTCTCGTTCCACTCAAACTTCTTGCTCAATAAGATCCATGCGAGACTCTTGCTGGTTTAGAACCTCCAAAATTTGTTCCAACCTCTTGTTTGGTCCATTATCGGAACCCCTACCACCCCCATCTGCCCTGGTGGTCACCTTGATGTCCCACACTTACCCTGCAACACAGTCACGTTCATCGCATCTCAACACAAGGTTCTACGATGCATACATCCTTTAACATAGCATACACATACATTCATGCAAGATACACACATTCTAGTCTCTTCCATTGAACACACCAAAATATCATTAAATTTTATTCATATTTAGGGTGAGTCAATAGACCCATATTTACAATATACTTTAGGTTACATCATTCTAATTTCTCGGTGTCAGTTAGAGGACATTCCTCTAGATCATCATCAAACTTTACAAATGAGGATGGTTGAGCACATAGGACCTCCTTTTCCTCTTTAGTCAATAGGGGTGCATTGGGTCCACACCCTAGAGGCCAATCCCAAATTGTTGAAAGATTTTTGATTTTAGGTGTTCACTTCTCAATATTCAAGCCTCTCTCTAACTTGAGTTGCATAAGAGCTTGCACTAGAGTTTCATCATCATTAGAAATTTATGATGGAACCTCTGCCTTAGTGTTTCCTTCCTTTATGTCATTCTTTAGTGGGGTTCTAACAACTTTCCCTTCTCTTCATCCAGCCTTTGACCTTCCCATTCCTGCATTCAATTAAGGTTCGATAAAATCTCAGGACTTCCAGGTTTGTGTCAAGGTTCAACTACCCTATTCAACTATGGTAGACTCAAAAAGGCCTAGAGTTGAACCCTAAGCTTTGATACCAAATGTAATAACCCATTCCTAATTATTACTTAATTAACATTATTGTAAATGACACATGAATATACTCCAAATTAATAAGACATAACTAGTGGCTAGAATACATCATAGCTCCACCTTTCCATTTAATATGAGTCAAAGACTCTTATATTCACTTCAAAAGTCAAGTTACAATATCAGGTTTCGCTTGGCTCCTAAGGCCACAATGTCATTACATGATACATTTTCTATCAAGTACATAAAATATTTTACATCAAGTTACATCATAGACTATAGCAGTCTGGTGAACAACTAAGGTTCTTCTTCATCTCTTGCCTCCACTAGTGTATGAGAACATGGTTGAAGCACTTTATCGCCCAATCATGAAGCTTACACTTCTCCGATATTCTCTTGACTTGAAGAATGACCAACCCTACATAGAAAGTTTAGCAAGAGAACAACCTACAAGGTGGAATTTGGTGCATGCCTAAACATCAACATGCAATTTCTATCTACTCAAATGTTAGAAAAGAAAGTGCAAGATCTATGCTAGGAATGGAAAAGAGTGAAATTATAGAGTTCATTCATACATACATAATGAACCATATTGCTTGGCCAAGCATAAAAAGTATGTTGCAACAACAGAAAATGATAGGTTCTGGTAAATAAAACCTATACTCTCTAAATTCCATTTCGGCACCCGTCTCGGAAGGTAACTTTCTAACATAATAGTTATCTACCTCCTAGTAGCAACTACCCATAGATGCTCTAGTCAACTAAGGTATCACTGTTTTGTTTTGGTGTATAAATATTTTTGTACACAAGTCTTCAAAGAAGAAACAAAATACAAATTTATGCATTTATATATGTATTGTAAACAAAATTCAAATTTCAAGTTTCACAGAGTATTTCAATAATCTGTCATATCATTCTTATGACTATGTCTACTTAACATCTTAAACATTTCTCTTGTAAAAAGTATTGTAAAAACAAAAGAAGGTATCTCACAAGTATATGTATGTACATAGACAAACTCCATGTGCATACATATATATTTGCCTACTAATGTTAAAGTTGTTGCATACATTCTGAAATAAACATATTCAGATTTGCAATCTACTAATGGTATCCTAATTGACATTTCATAGTCAAAATAAATATTCTAAGCAAGTTCATGATAACAATTTATCACTTACTGTTAAATCTTAACATTTGTTCTTCCCACATGATCATTCATTGTTTTAACCAATCAAGTATTGTTTCTCACTAAACATACTAAGCAAGTAAGATATTTACATTCTATGCAGTCATCAAATGAATTGTTTGCACATGATCATCTAGTGTTTTAACCAAGCAAGTATTGTTTATCACTAAACATACTAAGCAAGTAAACTGTTTACATTCTATGCAGTCATCAAATGTATTATTTACATATGAACATTCAATGTACAATGATAAATTTCAGCTAAACATAGTCTTTTGCAAGCATATCCACAGTTTGCATTGACCTTTAAAAATCTCAAACTTGTACAATTACATTTAAAAGATAAGGTAGTGCCATTTACTCTGTTTCCTATTATGAAATTAAACAAATCAAAGAAAAGTCATGTCTCATACATAGAACAAAATGTCTTTTCTTCAAATGCTATACACTTTCCTTAAATTTTAAAACCATCTGGAAGTATTAAGAAAATAAAATAATCGACATGCTTGTCGATATCATACTCGAGCATCTAATTTTGTTGGAAGACTTAAAGAAACTCAATGTTCAACCATAACCATGCCTATTCCAGGCTGCCTTATTGAGTATGATGCTTCTGGATTTGACCCATCTCAAGGGTTGGGTGGTCCTTCATAGATTGATAGAGAAATACTAATGAAGTTTTCCCTTATGGGATTCATAGACTTTCCATATAATATGCAATATAACATAAATATATCATGTAGAATCTGTTGAGACGTTCAAGCAAACATTTAAAACATGAGGATCAATTCCCCTACGAGGCTTACAAGGGTTAAATTTACACATTTCATAGGGTCAAGGGTAATCCTTTTCATGCAAAAATGACTTCACATTTATAGTATTGAAGACTTCCCTTTATTTCGTTGTCAGCCGATAATGGAAAATATTGCAATTATAAATGAAAATTACAGTCAAATAAACAAGAGACACATAGGTTGATATCCTCTAGTAGGGCCGATCTTCAATCCCCTATGGTTTTCCATTTATCCAAGTTACACATTCTATTGAAATACATTATTTCAATAGCCATGATGTGGCTTAAAATCGTATGTGACTAGTCATTGGTAGAAGAGACTCAAACATTAGTCTAGCACAGGGGCTAGCTGACAAGCTTCAAAGATAAACAAAGTTAGTAGGCCGAAGCCTGGCAATCCCTCTGTGGGTTTCACTACTTTGTGCCATCGGCTTAAGCCAAGTCACATACACATTCAAACAAAAAATTTTGCGTGGTATTGCACTATCAATATGATAACAAAAACAATGCAGTTCAATATAGATTTCTAGAAAAGCCAAGCTTACCTCCTTGGTCAAGCCTTCGATGAGACTTTTCCTCAGCTTTTTCCACTTCTTATTGATTTCCTTCCCAATCTGTCTTCTGCTTTTTCCCACACTCTACATAGAAATGGAAATCTCTCCCTTGCATGCGGTCGATTACTATCAATATGAAATTTCTTCCATGGCCGTCGCTGCCCTCTAATTTTGAACCTTGACTTAATGATTTTGCAGGCCACAAACGTCATGGGTCTACCTTGGAATATATTTCTTGATCTTCCACTGTCTGATTTCATTGCATATCGGTTATCACTTATATTTCAAATTCAAATTTGATTACGAATACATATATATATATATATATATATATATATATATATATATATATATATATATATATATATATATATATATATATATATATATATATATATATATATATATATATATATGTACGTATATATATATATACACACACACACACATATATATAGATATAGATATGTATATATATATATATATATCATTATATGTGTGTGTGTTGATGTATTTAAATAAAATCACTCATATACAAGCTATTTTATGAGGATAGATGATCCATACTTAAAGAAAATAATTTTTTCCTACTATGCTCACTTTAGTTCCTTCAAAATACAAGCTTTGAATAGACACTTAAATCTACTAATCATTCATTTGTAAGCATTGAAACATTTTGTATGGAAGAAAATTTCATTTTCTTCTATATGCAAGTCAGTCAAATGCAAGTTATCATGCTACTTGTGGTGTCGTGTGCATCTAGATTCCAACTGGCTTACTGTTCGATCCGGCTAAACAATCCTATTTCAACCATGTTCTCATCCTTTATCCAGTCACCTTGCAATTGCACACACTTGCACTTGCAAATTAATCAATACTGTTCAATTCTTGATGATATAACATAATAAAAATAGAAATAGTTTTCTTTTAAGAATTTTCACAGAGTCAACAGTAGTTAATTCTTTATATTCAACATTCAAATATTCTAGAATCTCCATTTAATATTTTACTTAATTTCATCAATAATTCAATCTTTTGTATTTAAATAAATATGTAATAAAATTGGGTTATGACACTCCATAACTGGTTTATTCCTAAGATGAAATCATAAGATCCTAAGGGGGATACATACAAGTTTACTTCAGTCAAAAGCCTTCGTAATTCGACCCTAGTTTCAAATAAGCATTGGTCTACCTAAGCTCTTGAATGGTTGGGAAGTTTGAGACTAGTTAAATTTTTTATGGTTTTTTTCCTAGTAAGCAAACATATACTTTAGCCTTTGCTCTTGTTTAATTACCTTCTCATAGACTTGGTCCATGGTGGTAGGACCATGCACATCTACCTCACCTCCTATTTGGCCATTTAGCCCCATGATGAGCTTCCTTATATAGAACCTTTAATCCTTATGGTGTTGAGGAACATACTTAAGGAGATTAGTGAATTTATCCCTGTACTCATTCACTGATAAGTCATCTTGTCTTAAGTTATGGAAATCCATAAGTTTCTAGTTAAAATAGAGTTACGGTAACCATCTTTACCTTAAGATTATGACAAACTCATCCCATGTTAGCCTTAGTGAACTCAAACCATTTTCCATCTTTTTATTCATCCACCATGTGGATGCTTCACTAGACAACTGATATGCTCCCCATACCACCTTGGTTACCTCAAAATAATTCTCAATTTCAAAATACTTTTCCATCTCAGTGAGCCATGCCTCCACAACATCTCCACTCACAATTACATCAAATTTTGGAGGTGTGACTTTCTTCATATCTCTAGAAGTTCTAGGGCCAGTTGGCTCCTCTTTACCTCATTAGACCTTGATTTTGAATTGTTTTCCCCAAACCCACTTTGAGTGGTACGTTCATGGCGGTTCTCATCCTCACCTTCATGAGATGTCTCTTTCTCAAGTCTACTCTGAGCTCTGACTTCTTGTTCAAGGTTTCCAATTCTCTCTCCTTCTTCATTAAGCATTACAAGAATTTGGTCTAATTTTGTTTCAAAGTTACCAGAAGGTTTCCCTACCTCTTGTCTTCATGATTGGTTCTAGTATGAACCATATTGGATTTCTACTTCATCTGAAGTTTTCAATTTAAGCGTTCAATTAGTTCCTCTAATTTTTACATTCATTTATAAACATTTAAACACTTTTCATTCATTCAAATTAAACAAGAGGAGAGATATTTTTGCTAAAAATTCCCAAACGTTTTATTATAATAATTATGGATTACAAAGTATCCTTATTTATTTCAAGCTTGTACATTTCATGACTACATGTCATTTTCAAAAAGGGGAAAATTTCTCAAGTTCTTCTTCACTCTCAGAGTCTATCACAACAACTTCAGGAGGTTGATGCACTTGTAGGTGCTCATCCAACACTTCTCTTGTAACCTCAAGGGTACTAGAACTACATTCACTTGGTAACTACCTATGTATAGGAAGTTTGACTATTTCAACATTAGGGATAGGTACAATGGATTTAGTTGCTTTGTCCCTCTACTTCTTCTCCTGCTTGATACACTTAGAGCGCCAACAAAGGTATCAGAGTTAGCTAACCATGCACCCTTAGAGTAATTAATGTTGTCTATGGTTTTCACTTCTAATGCTCAATCCTTCTTAGCCTTAAGATAAAGTTCATTTCCAATTATTGACTTCCTTGCAATTTGCTTAGTTCTTACCATTTTAGCAAAAGAACGTCCAAACATTAGCTAATGATAATGTTTGAATAAAAGTTTATGCAGTGAGCTCATAGGTCCATGTATTGAACTCGGTAGCTTCGATACCATATGTAACATCTCTACCCATACAACATATTAAATACTTAGTTTTTAACCTTGTAGTAAATAAATCATTCCCTTAAAAAATAGGTAAGTAATTTTTTTCTCTTTTAACATCATATTTTGTAGTTTTCATAATTGTAAACATCAAACATTTCATAAATGAAATAACATTGCTTTTCAACTTAAAAATGAAATACATCTTACCACTTTCAATTTCACATACATGATTACAAATAAGTATAAAATTAACAATTAACTATTGTTCAAGGTTAGGATTTGCATATTTGAATTACTTTTCTTTTTCACAAGCCTTGACATATCATTGGCAAGAGGGAGAGTGCCACCCAAGCATTTTACCTCCAACCACAAACCAACGGTCCCCCACACACCTTCCAACTACAAGTGGCCCTATCCTTCAATGGAGAGTATAGTCAAGGACCCCCTAGTATTTCTATTTGAGTTTCTAGTGTTGTGTCCTACATAGCCAATATGGTTATACTATGTATGCCACTACTTACTGGTTATGCAACTCTGAAGCAGTGAACTAACAAGTGTAAGCATATACTTTTGCAATTACTTTGGCCAAAGTTTTGAATTAAATTCAACCACTTCCTTAAAGAGTGGAGTCATCCGTTCACCCAACTCTAACTTGACTTGGAAACCTTAACTAACCTAAGGTTAACCCAAACTTACTGTTTGACCAATGGTTGACTTATTATAGAATTCTTTCTTAAAATGTGTTGACTCACTAAGTCAATACTTAATTGGGTTGGATAGTTATTGCTAACTTCGAACACCCATGTTACATTTTCGTAACTTCTTGGGTCTTCGATACTACCACTTGTTCAAGTCCTTACTACAACACATGAGAGTGACTACTCTCCTATTTTAATCATTTAATAAAACTTGACGACAAAACAATGTCAACTCAACCTTCCTGGTCATATTCTAGTATATTGATAACATATTCAATAACTTCATAGTAATGAATATCTTCACATAGAAGATTATATCTTCAAATTAGGTTTTTGATTTTCTATGGTAAAAACCTATGGTCTTGATCACAAGGAATACCATATTTAAATTCCGTCATTCATGATAATATTGACATTTGAAAGTTATGCAAGAATAACTATCTTATAATGCTGACTATGCAACAATAAATTGATTAATACACTATCCGCTTTTGGACAACTTTAAATAAGTGAACAACTATCCAATCTATTATTTCCCCATTATCCATCAAGTTTATTGCATACAAATTTTAGGAAAAAATTGCATTATAAGGATGCATATACATATACTTTCAAATAATTGACTCTCACTGAGAGATTTCTTTATATGCATACGATATTATTGTTTTTAACCCAACTGGGATTCTAAACTCTTTATTGAGTAGAATAATTTAAAAACTCAAATTCAAAGATATTTAAACTTTTCTATTCGAATTTATCGCCTCTTCAGCAAGAACTGGGGTTAGTTAAATTTATAATACTCATGTATTGTTTCTCTTCAAAAAAACTAGAAAACTCTCTTCTTTAAATCAGAAATAATAATAAGACATTTATATATTATCACAGAAAGTCAGAAAAAGAGCATGCATGAGGAATCACTAAAAATTCCGCACTTGTAAAATCTTTTAGACAAAGCTAACTCAAATGCCAGTTGACCTGTTCTCATCAACTTAACTACATAAATGTCTGATTATAAAACTCCTTTCCAAGGAACATTGGAAGGCTATACTCTTGCCCCTGTCACCCTTCTATGCCACCCTCATAGAGACTCAACACTTATTCACAAACTATTCTTTAACAAGAAAAAACTCCAACTTCATTTCCAAGCGTTTCTCTTCCCCAAAACAAAATGAGGAACGTTGAAAATAAAGAAAACTTAGCTCTTAAGAAGTTGGCCTAGCTGATAGCAATTAACAAAAATAATTGCCTTCTCAAAAGATGGCGCCCTTTACCAATATGGCACATTGCATTATCTCTATAGTTTGCAGATAATTGAAATGCTATCCAGTTTGGGCGCCACCAAGAAAGTAACTTACTCCCCACCACTCATTATCCAAATATTAAACATTTTAAAGATAGATAATTGTGCATGATTCCTGTTTCAAGTGCCACATTATGCATAAGATATCAATATTAAAAATCAGTTCAAATTGCCACCATCATGGCTTTAGTAATGCGCCCAAAATGACTTAACATTGGCAGCTTAACACCATATACAATGTGCTTACAATTAGAATAAGGTTCCTCTTTAAATAGGTCAAGTATTCCCATTACCACGACTAAAGAAAGCCGTTAAAAAGATATTTGAATAATAGTTGAAAAAAAATCTAAGTTTCAATGATATCGCCACAAAGTGGTGTTAAAGAAATAAGATGGTGATTGTTAACTCATGTAATTTCATTGGCTTTAATACCGTATTATTATAACATCACCAAAGCCATCAATGAAGGCATATAGGAATATATATAAAAATATTGATGTATAAACATCTTATATATTCCTATATGTATATGCATACATGTATTCATCTTATATCTTATAATATATATATATATATATATATATATATATATATATATATATATACACACATAATATTTACCAATTAGCAAAAAATATATAAATACAATCATTTTAAATTGATGAAAACAAGATCATATAACGATTGGGTTCTACTTACCTTAATGACTCAACTACGAATCTACACTCAAATTGATTCGATGGGGGTTTAAAATTTAACTACACGGGTGGAAGTAAACTCATATAGCAATACTAGTTAATCCATAGACCATACTCCTCTCCTGGGTGATACTCTCCCTCTCCCTCTGGAGGGCAAGAAATTTATCCTACATTTCACTTAAGAACATTCACTAGTTAGCCGTTAATAATTATGACATATCCATAATTTTGAATAAATAAATAAAAAATCATTAAAGTGCAAATACATCTCATTGCATTCAATTTCATCATAACATTAAATATCAAAATGACATCATCATACTTCCAACATTGTATTTTAACGTAAAGTTAAAAGTAATTTGGTAAATTGAAAATGGGGTGTAACAACAAACCCAATTGGTTTAAAAAGAGAGTTGGAAGGGTGGCAAGAGAGAGGGTGGGGGAAGGTACGTGCCACGAGGGAAAACACTTATAAAATAAAAATAGAAAATAAACGGAGACCCACCCAAGAGACAAGTAAACAATAAATAAGAAAAGATATTTGATAAGGAATTAAAAAATATATCCCAAGACATGTATGTGAAAAAAAAGTAACTAGTAACACATCAAAGCACTCAAAAATTAAGAAAGCTTAGACACAAAATGAGGAAAAATAAATTAATTATTTAAAAAAATATAATAAATTATTAATACAATTATAAAGAATAAGAATTTTTTTTTAACGTTATATTCAACAAAAAGTCAACATTTCTTATGTGTGTCTCCTCTATTTGTTTGCTATCCATAATTTTTCATTATGTATATAAATGAATTTGTATTTTAAATTCAAATTTTAATAATTAAACTCAAATTTTTAAATTGATTTTTTAATAATGTCAAAAAAAATCTTATTCTTTATAATTATATTAAAAAAAAATTATACATTTTTTAGTAATTAATTTATATTTAAGATTTCTTAATTTTTAAGCGCTTTTATGTGTTACTAATTGCTTTTTTTCACATGTCTTGGGATATGGTTTTTAATTCCTTTTCCAATATCTTTTCTTATTTATTGTTTGCTTGCAGCCTCTTGGGTGGGTCTCCTCTTATTTTCTATTTTTTAATTTTTATTTAATTTGTAAGTGTTTTCTCTTGTGGTGTGTACCTCCTACCACTCTCTCTCTTGCCACCCTTACAACTCTCTATTTTTAAACCAACTAAGTCTGCAACTTGTTATCCTCGAATTCAACTACACTCAATTCAAGGGATAACCCCTACAAAACATGTCTATTTCATAGCCTACATTATCTAAGCACACAAAATGAGGCAAATCTTACTTGCCCTCGTATGTGGTCCAAAGCCATGAAAAGTCATTTAGAGCAATTGCCTCTTTTTTCCTTTGGAAAATTTGCAAAAGGTTAAAAATTGCAAGAGTTTTGTTTATGGAGTTAGTCATTTTTTTGCATATGTAGAAGTGCTAAAATTCAGCGCCCTTGCATATTTTAACACTTAAATTCATATTTCATGTAGTGTCAGGAAAATTCTAAGACACTACATATCTTTCATGCAGTATTGGGAAAATTTTGAGACACTGCATATCTTTCATGCAGTGTCAAGAAAATTTTGAGATGCTACATGTCTTTTATGCAGTGTCAAGAAAATTTTGAGACACTACATATCTTTCATGCAATGTCAAGAAAATTCTGAGACATTGCATATCTTTCATGTAGTGTCGGGAAAATTCTGAGACACTGCATATCTTTCCTGTAGTGTTAGGAATTTTTCCCACTTATGCATAAAGTTGTTCTACCCCATGTAGGGGTGGGAAAGGTGGGAAAAAAATTCACCCTTACATCCAACATATTATATTGATGCAGTGGTTCAAAAATTTCCCACCTCTGCATCCAAACTATCATATCCCATGCAGGGGTGGGGTTTTCCTCCATCTTTGCATCTCAACCATAAGTCACTTGCAATAGCTCAAAAATTCAGCGCCATTACATCCAAGTTCCTAAGTCACATGCAATAATTCAATTTTTCTTTGCTTGTGCATTGACTATCCTTCCCTCATGTAGTATCTTAGTTTTTTTGTTCTTTAGATCTAAAGTGATATCCCATGTAATAGCTCAAAATTTCTCCACCTTTACATCCAACATGCAGTATCTCAAAAAATTTGAGCCATTACATCTGAAGTTTAATACCCCATGCAAAGCTCAAAAAAATTTCAGCTTTGCATTCAAGCCATCAAATTACTTGCAAGAGCTCATTTTTTCTGCACCATTGCATCTGATTTGCCAAAACACATGCAAAAGCTCAATTTTTTCCCACCAGTGCATAAAACCCTATTTTTCTCTAACACTAAAAAATAAGAAATTTTTGTAGCTACTCTTGCATGCCATTCCGATCTTTTGTGTTTGAATTCCTTAGCGATTTTGATTGATTTCTTTTTGTTCCACAAATTTTAGATCCGTCACCTAGCAAGAAATGCATTGCAGAAATCTCTTCCCACCAATACAGTTATCCAAGAATTTACATTAATGATGCAAAAGGAATTTGAAGATGAAGCTTTCTTTGCAGCTTCAATTGAAAAATTGATGGATATTTAGCTCACATTGGATAACTTGAAAGTAGTTCTAGAAAGGCATCAAAAATATTACAACACTATCAAGGACTCAGTCACACAAGTTCTTGCCATCTTCAAGCATACCTCAGGTCCTAATGATGAAGAATTCCAAGCGGCCATGAAGAAATATGAAGAATTCTTGGAGTTCAAGACGGTGAAGAATGATGCACATGCCTTTACCAAACTTAGTAACTTATTTTTGAGCATTTTGCTTTATGTAATTAGTTTTTGATGTTTTACATGTCTTCTATCCATATGTAATTACACGTAAAAACAAATAAGTCCTAAATCAAATTGGACTCTACTTTTGAGTAAGTCAAAATTAGTTTTTCTTTTCCTAGATTAGCTCTCAACTCTCTATATATATGAGGGAGTTTCTTTGTATTAATATACCTTTTATCTTTTGAAGCAAAGCGCTGCCCATTTGAGAAACATATTGAGACTTTTTGTTTAATGTGCATATAAAAAATCAATCAATAAAAGAGGTGAATTTTGCATCCAACCTTTGTTTTGGATCTTATTGGTTATGTGTAAGATTGTTCTTACATCCTTACTACATTTTCTTGCAATTGGTTGATAAAGTGGTGTTATATTTCATATTTAAAAGGGAATTCAAATCTGATCTTGATAGTCTTTTTGCTACAATATTGTATTTGGAGTTTATGTTTTAGTGTGTGAACTTTGCAAATAATTCAGAGACTTTGGGCTACGAGCTATTTGCAACATTTTATGGATATTTTAGTGGTGTATGTTGAAGTCTTTGAGATGCAATATGCTTCACATTTTATCTTTAAGAATCATCATTAGAAACAACAAAAGTCTTTGAGCTTTTGTGGGTTTTCAAGTTACAAAACTCGCTAGTATCTCTTTGATTACTCTTATGTTTAATATAGTTGGATATTATTTGTTATTGCTCTAAATAATAATTTGAAGTGAATTTATTATAGTAATAGTATTTCTGTAAAAAGAAAAACATCATTTCTGAAAAAAGAGAAAAGGATGGTTGTAACACCCAATGGATAAATTTAGTGTACATAATCTAGGTTAGTTACTAGTTGGTTTAGAGAGCAATAAGAAGGGAGCCTCCCCTTTCTGAGATGAGAGATTAAAATCTCATCATAGCTATGGTTGAAATCACCATTTTGCAATTAATCAAGTGATTACAAAATATTCACCCAACACAACTAACCATTTCTCATCTCCTTCAACTCTCTATCTTGATGATGGATCATTGAGTGTGATTTGGAACATTGATGAAAATAATTACACAAAATCAAATCTAGAAACAACAAAATTAATGTTCATATGGGTTGTGGAAATCAATTAGCATTGGCTTTTAAGTAGTCGCAACTATTATATAATCATGAGACCCAATCAACAATCCTTAGTGAATGATGATAGAATCATTGACCTATATCTAAATCACACCCATCACTATCCATTGTTTCAAAAGGATTCTAGAATTGAGTAAGAGAGGCCTAAAATTATATGGTTTAGTGGTTTCCAACATGACTAGCCTTTCATTTTTTGAGATAGACTTGCATGTTGTAACCCACCATAACGATTTTCTTACATTCTTGATGAACTAATAATTTTTGCCTAAAATTTTGGCTTCAAAGACCCCATGGGAATGAGATTTGGCTTAGGAGAAAACATTCATGTATTTTTTTAACATTCTTAAAATTTTCTATTTAAATAAATTTTTAGTCATACTTTCTAGTTTTTAAAAATTCTCTTGTAGAAGAATGCAAAGCACTAGAGCCCTTAGAGAAATCAATTGAAGGATTTACATTATTAGCTATATACATTCTCACATGCATTATCTTAGGGATGTTTGTTGAAGGAGGTGTTGGTTTATTTTTATTAACCTTTAACCCTAAGGCTCCTACCTAGACAAAGATAAAATAACTAGATTTATGGAACATAGAGGAAACCTATGCTAATATTTTGAATTGGAAAAGGTCGATGAACAAGAGAGATAATACACCTCTTTTGTACTTTGAGCCTTGCCAAGTTTGGGATGGTGTTTCCAAATATTTTTTTGAGATAAAATAAATAGGAAAACTTAAATGAACCCACATACAAAGATGAATCTATATAAATAGCTTTAATAACTATTCTTTGTTGAGGATTACCTTACCTTAAAATCATATATCTCTTCTTTAGGTAGCTAGGTTGAATGATGCAAGTTGAGATTAAATTGATCCTATATTTGTATACAGCTTCACCAACCCAGTGAAACAACATCATGCCACAACTCTCCAGTGATTCATTCAATTATAGGTTCACAATGGTTAGGGAAAAATTATAACAATAGATTGTGCACAATGGTAGGAGAAATAAAATAAAATTTTGAAATGATTTTTTGATTGTAGATGGTGTAAATGGTTGGCTTCCACTCACTAGACTAGTGCCTAATCTTGCAACACAGAGTCAAGCTTAAATGTAAACCAAATGACCTTGCAAAAACTAACTTTCATGCGAGTTTTTTTCTCTTGGTTCTATCTTGTAAATCTCAAACCCTTAAATTCCCTTCTACCCCAAAGATGCACCTCTACTTAATAATCCAAAAGTAATTCAAGAGCTCCAACTATTAACCTTGAAATATTTTACATGAGTAGCTAAAGGAAAGCAATTAAATTCATAGTAGTACCAATGATCCTTTGATTTGTCCTCTGTGATTGATGGCCATGCTTACGGAGATTTTTTTCCTCTAAAACACACCAATATTTGTGGCTTGATGTACCTAAACATGCGTGTAGGGGATTAGGGAGTGTTCCTCCTCATCTTATGAAGGCCCTTGCATTTATGTTGGTTATTGTGTGGGTTGGAAGTTTACTTGATACATTCATGGCACACATTGCAACATACAAAAGAAAGGACACACAAATTATGTAAGTGCCACTCTTTTTTCATTTTAAAAATTATTAAAATATTTCCTCTACAATTGGTTAGAGCTTTTAAAAAAAATTGAACCACGTTGGCAAGTTCAAGAAATTATGAATTTTCCACTATGAATTTTCCTCAATGATTTCTCCACTTTATTGGCCCTTTCTTCATCTTTTCAACTATGTTAGTGAGTTTGAGGAATTACAAACTTTCTAAAAAACCATCTCTTTCTCTTTGTTTTATTGGCAAGTCGATGGAATCAAGAACTTTCAAACTCTTCAATTTCTCCCTATTTGACTGTTTTCCTTCACACCTTTGTCATGTTGAATATTTTTCCACTTTTTGAAGCACATCAGTGGTTCAAGAGGTTCTTAAACATTTGAAATCCCTAACACCTTCTCCTCTTCATATTTTATCTCTTCTTTTATAGTGCCAAATCTTTTGCTCGGTCTTGAACTATGTCGGAGGTTCAAGTAGTTCTTGAACCTTTAAAATATTTGACATCTTCTTCTTCTTTGTTCCTTTGCACTGAGATGACACCTTTACCACACCATGAACTGCTTTAGTGATTCAAAAAGTTCATGAAATTGTGAGCTTGTCAACCGTCTCTTATGAAGTTTCCCTTTAGTCACATTATTGTTAGTGAGTTTGCCATCCTTTAAAATTTGTTGGAGGTTTAAGAGGTTCTTGAACCTTTAAATTTTCCAACCATCACAACAAATTTTCATTATCTCCTCCTTTCTTTATGTCAGCAATTTGACCACTCCTTGAAAAATTTTAGTGGTTAAAGGAAAAGCAAAGAAAGATTCTACGATGTCTGATGAAGAATGGGATATTCTGGATAGAAAGGCACCGAGAACCATTCGGTTGTGCCTAGCACCATTTGTGGTGTTCAATATAACAGAAGCAAAGAAACTAGTGGATCTAATGCAAAATTTGGCTAAATTATTTGAAAAACCCTTAGCCTCAAATAAGGTATTTCTTATGAAGTGTTTGTTTAATCTAAAAATGATTGAAGGTGGATCTGTAGCAGATCATTTAAATGAATTTAATGTGATTACCAATCAGTTAACTTCTGTAAAAGTGAATTTTAATGAAGAGCTGAGGGCTCTCTTGGTTTTATGTTCTTTGCTAGAAAGATGGAATAACTTGGTAATGGATGTAAGTAACTTTGTCTCTGGTTCAAATGCATTAAAATTTGATGATGTTGTTGGTGTTATCCTTAGCAAGGAAATGCAATGAAAAAGAATAGGTGAGAGTTCAAAATCAGGTAATGTTTTGACTGTAGAGAATAGGGGAAGAACAAAGGAGAGAGGAAAAATCCCAAAAAATCGTCACAAGGGAAGTCGAAGAAATGAAAATCTAAATCCAGAGGAAAAATGGATTGTTGGCATTGTGGAAAGCCATGACACTTGAAGAAGGATTGTTGGTCTTGAAAAGGAAAACAAGGAGACGAACAACATGATGATAGTAAGGAAGCTAATGTTGCAAGTAGTAAATTGCAGGATAATTTAATTTTGTGTTTAGATAATGTTAACGATTCTTAGGTAATAGATTTAGGGGCTTCATTTCATGCCACACCCCATAGGAAATATTTTGTAGATTACGATCAAGGTGATTTTGGAAAGATATATTTGGGTGATGATGAACCCTACCAAATTGTTGGAAAAGGAAAGATAAAAATCAAGTTACAAAATGTAAATAAATGGTTGCTATAGGAGGTGAGGCATGTTCCAAATTTGAGAAGAAATTTAATCTTTGCAGGACAACTGGGTAGTGAAGGTTGCATAGTTACCTTTACAAAAAAAGTTTGGAAGGTCACTAAAGGTGCATTAGAAGTAGCTAAAGGTGAAAAGGTAGGCACATTGTATTTGTGTACTAGTAATACTTATTCTACATTTGCTGCTACAAAAATAGTTGCTACTGAGACAATTAGAGCACTTGTTGCAGGGAAAAAAATAGAATTGTGACACCATAGACTTGGGCACATGAGTGAGACAGGGATGAAGATCCTTCACTCTAGAAAGTTGCTACTAGGTCTAAAGCAGATTAACTTGGAGTTCTATGAAAATTGTGTTTATGGAAAATAGAAAAGAGTCTGATTTCTCAAAGTTGGGAAAGAGAAGAAGAGTGAGAAATTAGAGCTTGTGCATTCAAATGTATGGGGACCAGCTTAGGTATCTTCTCTTGGTGGCTCTTTTTATTATGGTACTTTAATTGATGATGCAACTAGGAAAACATGGGTGTATTTCCTAAAATAAAAATCAGAAGTATTTGAAACTTTTAAAAAGTGGAAAGCTTTGGTTGAGAATGAGACAAGAAAAAAGTTGAAGTGTCCCAGATTTGATAATGGAGGTGGGTATTGTAGTAGAGAATTTGAAAATTATTGTTCATACAATGGAATCTGTAGGTAGAAAATGGTTCCTAGAACCCCACAAGAAAATGGTGTGTCTAAGAGGATGAATATGACCATTATGGAGCATGCAAGGAGCATGAGATTGCATGTTGGAATACCCTTACAGTTTTTGGTAGATGTTGTACATACCGTTGTTTATTTAATAAACAGAGGACCTTCAAATCCTTTGGATGGTGGCATTCCAAAGGAGGCATGGACGCGTAAAAAGGTAAACTATTCATTTCTGAAAACTTTTGGTTGTGAAGCTTTTGTCCATGTTGATATAGAAAATAGAACCAAGCTTGAGGCTAAGTCTAAAAAATGTACCTTCATTGGATATGGAGTAGATGAATTTGGTTATCGGTTATGGGATTATGAAAATCATAAAATCATTAGGAGCAAAGATGTTATATTCAATGAGAAGGTCATGTATAAGGATCAATTGTAAGAAAAGAAGCATGAACAGACCAAAAAGGAATATGTGGTGTTGGATGAGATTCCAGAAAATAAAATCCGAGTGGTACCTAATGCTCAACAACAAAAATTTCTTCCACAGACTCCTGCAAGTGTTCAACATTCTACAAGGATAACTAGACCTCTAGAAAGATTTTCTCCATTATTTTCTATATTATTAATTGATTCTGGTGAACCTGAAGGTTATGAAGAAGCAATGCAAATAGATGCCAAAAAGAATTGGGAGCTAGGAATGAAAGAGGAAATGGATTCCTTGCTAGAAAATTAGACTTGGGACTTAGTCCAATTGCCTACAGGTAAAAGAGCATTGCCAAATAAATGGGTTTATAGGTTGAAGGAAGAAGATGGAGGCAAGAAAAGATATAAGGCTAGACTCATGGTAAAAGGTTTTCCACAGAAAAAGGTATAGATTTTGATGAAATATTTTCTCTGGTTATAAAAATGACTTCTATCAAAACTATTCTAAGTCTTGTGGCTATGGAAGATTTGCATATTGAACAGCTAGATGTGAAAACAACATTTCTCCATGGGGATTTAGAAGAGGAAATATACATGCAACAACCATAGGGATATGAGGTCAAGGGTAAGGAGGAATTAGTGTGCAGGTTAAAGAAGAGTTTGTATGGCTTGAAGCAAGCACCTTGACAATGATATTTGAAATTTGATAGTTTTATGGCTGAACAAGGTTACAAAAGATGTCATTCTGATTATTGTGTTTATTTTAAGAAATTGGATAATGACAACTATATTATCACGTTGCTTTATGTTGATGACATGCTTGTTGTTGGGTCTTGTTAAACAGGCATAGGACAACCGAGAGCGGGGGTGAATTAGTTGTCACACAAGTTCAAACTTAAAACTTTATCACTTATCAATTCTTCAACCACACTATTTTGTTATTAAATATGAGCATGAAACACAAATAACAGAAAGTAAATCAACACAATGAACACCATATTTTTATGTGGAAAACCCAATAAGGGAAAAACCACGATGAGGGTTAACTCACAATATAAAGATTATAAAACTGAATACAAAGGCTCACTGCCAAGGGATCACTGCCCAGAAGAGGACTCATTGTCTAAATACAAAGGCTCACTGCCTACAAAGGACTCACTGTCCGACAAGGAGGCTCACTGCCTATAGATACAAAAGAGAACAAAAGATCCACCACATCAATTAAAGCACATTTGTAGGATTGCAGAAACCTTCAGCTCATTGCCTTCAACACACTGAAAAACCAATATCACAACTCACTCACACACACTTCTTCTCTTATGATTTGTGGCTCACTTTTGTCACTTTGCATCACACTATCATACAAATATTCACAACTTGACTTGCTTTTATACCATCCTTAGCCTTAGAAACTTTCTCCAAGGTTGGCCACAATACTTTTTTTCATAAATTCAAATTAGGTCAGCAACTCAACATTCCAGTGGTGGAAAGGAATGAGAGTGGACCCAAAAAAATTTAACGAAGACCAAAAATAATATTCTTGAATCTTCTACAATCTTCCTCAATTAAATTTTATTCTTTGAATGAAGTGTAAACACCAGGTTTTCCAAACCTAATGAAAACACAAATGAACAATGGTGCACATGTTTCCCAACACAAAGATGACACGCAAACACCTCAACATGCTTCATTATTCACAATACTTCATCTCATAATTCTTCAGATATGTCTGCAGCAAAACAATATACTTCATACACTAAACACCTTTCACTAGTCCATCCAGACTGTATACACTCACACTGAAACACTGAAACATGACTTTTGAATCACTAAAATTCAAACCTCTTTGCCAGAGCACAAAAAAGACCTTCACATGACATATCCTAGATCCACAAGATTTGAAACAAACCAACAGAGGACTGTGGAGCAGAAACATTTCTCCCAATCCATAAAAGATCAACTTTGTCGGTAGAACACACATACCGGTGGACACAATTTTCATATACCATCTCACCAGAAATTGAAACTCAAAATATATCACCATCAAATCACCATAATGAAAACTTCAGAACCACACAGGCATATAATCAACACAAGAGAAACATGGAGCATATATCAGAGCATAATCTGAACACATTCATCACTCTGACTCCTCTTCTTTATTAATTTTCTCAAAAGCACTTGGAAACTCATCAACACAACACATCTGCAACCATATAAGCTAGCTCCATGTACTCACAACATCTCAGCAACATCTCAAATATACATGTACAATCTACAACATACTGAACAGTGTTGACATCAATGACAACACCACCAGACTAGCCCATACTTGCAACAATCTCCCCCTTTGTCATTGATGGCAACACATGGTGTGAAAAACCATCAAAGACAACAACCTACTCAATATTCTAAGAGAAAATCTTCTCTTCTACAACAATTGTTTTTCACATAACTTTCTCTCCCCCTTTGACATCAATGACAAAGAACAACTGCTCTGATTACTCCCCCTTAGGAGTACATCCATCTTGCAATAATGAAAACCTTTTCTACTCCCCTTGCAAAGTAGACCAATCTATCAGTCTAGATAAATGAAGAATCTATGAATTCACTGGACTGATGCACCTTCATGTGCACCTAGTTCAGAGGGCCAATGACCCCCAACCTCTCCCTAAAATGCTCAAAAGTATCCTTCGAAGGAGCCTTAGTAAATATTTCTGCAATTTGTTCCTTTGTTGTCACATACTCTAATATGACCTCATTCTCCAACACTTTTTCTATCAAAAAATGATAATTGATAGATATGTGCTTCGTTCTTGAATGCATAACCGGGTTCTTCAAAATATTTATTGCACTAGTGTTATCATAGAATATAGAAATAGGCTCATCACATACTACTCCAATTTCCTTCAAAATTTGCTTCATCCACAGAACTTGTGTGCAACAGGATGCTACAACAATATATTTTTCCTCTATCATGGATAAGGAAATCGAGTCTTGCTTTTTACTCAACTAGGAAACTGATCTTCCACCAAGAAAGAAAACACCACCACTAGTACTCTTACGGACATCTACACATCTGACCCAATCAACATCTGTATAAGCATTCAAGGTGAAATCATCACTCTTAGTGTACCATAGTCCATAATTCAGTGCACCTTTAAGATATCTAAATATCCTCTTAACAGCTGTGACATGTGATTCTCTAGGATCTTCCTGAAATCTAGCAACTAAACACATTGCATGCATAATATCTGGTCTGGTAGTAGTAAGGTACAACAGTTCGCCAATCATGGATCTATATTTGCTCTGATCAGTCTTAGCAGATTCGTCATCCTTGCTTAATTTGCATCTGGATACCATAGGGATACACACCGATTTGGAATCATCCATCCCAAACTTCTTCAACAATTCTTTTACATACTTAGATTGTGAAATGAATATCCCTTTGTCATTTTGATTCACTTGTAGGCCAAGAAATAAATTCAATTCACCAATCATAGACACCTCAAATTCCTTTTCCATCTCTTCAACAAACTTTTTACACATGCCATCATTTCCACCAAAAATGATATCATCAACATACACAACTACTATCAACATTTTGTTACCTTATACCTTAAAGTAAATATTTTTGTCAACAAAACCCTTGTTAAATCCTTGCTTTGTCAATTATTTGTCCAATCTTGCATACCAAGCTCTAGGAGCTTGCTTTAGTCCATACAAAGCCTTCTTAAATTTACAAACCATGACCGATTTTTCAAACAACTGAAACCCTTCAGGTTTCTCCATATACACTTCTTCCTACAACTCACCATTCAGAAAAGCTGACTTAACATCCATCTGATATACCTTGAAGTCCTTGTGGGAAAAAAATTCCAAAAACATTCTAATAGCTTCCATTTTGGCCACAGGGGAAAATGTTTCTTCAAAATCTATACCTTCAACTTGTGAATATCCTTTGCATACTAGTCTTTCCTTATTCCTTACTACTCCATTTTCATTTAGCTTGTTCCGGAACACCCATTTTGAGCCAATCACATTTTTGTTTAGAGGCCTAGGGACTATTTCCCATGTCTAATTCTTTTCTATTTGTTGCAATTCATCTTTCATAGCTCTCATCCAACTTTCATCTTCACATGCTTCTTTTATAGATTTAGGTTCTATTTTAGAAAGTAAACACAAATTTACCTTAGCTGCAACTCCGCTTCTTGTCTTCACACCTTCACTCTTATCTCCAATTATCTAATCTTCTGGATGATTCTTTTGTACATATTTAGGAGTCCTAGCAGCAGGTTTTAGTTCATTCTCTTCTTCTTTTTCTTCCACTTGTTCTTCTTCTTCCTTCTCCTTATTTTCTTCAGGTACATGTCCACAAATAGGATCATCAAGTTCAACTTCACTTATCTCAATAGGTCTACGTATGTCTTCATCAACTTTCACATTAGCACTTTCAATAATATTCCTCAATCTTTTGTTAAAACATTTGTATGCCTTGCTGGTGGTAGAGTATCCAAGAAAGATTCCTTCATCACATCTAGCATCAAACTTTCCAATTTTTTCATCATCCCTTTTAATATAACATCTACTTCCAAATACCTTAAAATATTTCACAATAGGAGTCTTACCAGTCCATAACTCAAAAAGTGTCTTTGTGTTGTTGTGTTTGATTTGAACTCTATTAAGAACATAAGCAATAGTATGTATCATTTCTCTCCAATATACATCTGGTACATTGGACTCTTTCATCATAGTTCTAGTAGCTTCCTGTATAGACCTATTTTTACTTTCAACCACTCCATTTTGATGTGGGGTTCTTGAAGCAAAAAAATTTCTTTTTATGCCATGCTTCTCACATAATGCATTAAATTCACCAGAAGTGAATTCACCACCTCTATCAGATCTCAAACACTTGATTTTTGAATTTACTTCATTTTCCACTCTTTCTTTGAATGCCTTAAACCTATCTAGAGCCTGAGTCTTTTCTCTAAGAAATGCAACCCATGTCATTCGAGTATAATCATCAATAAGCAACATAAAATAACTATCTCCATTTAGGCTTCTAGTTCTAGTTGGGCCACATATATCAGTGTGTACTAACTCCAGCATGTCAGTAGTAGAATGCTCTTTTCCCTTAAAGCTACATCTTGTCTACTTTCCCAATTGACAACTTTTGTAGATAGAATTAGCAGGTCTTGTGATTCTAGGCAGACCTCGAACAATCTCCTTAGCATTGATCTTGACTAGGTTATCAAAGTTCACATGTACCATTCTCTGGTGCCATAACCAACTTTCACTGATTTGAGATACAAGACAATAACCATCAACTCCCTTCAACTGATAGATGTTTCCATGAGTTCTTCCAACAACAATCATATCTCCATTTTTGGATCCTTTTCTGATTTCACAGGTATTGTTCTGAAACACAAGTTTGAAACCATTGCTACACATCTGACCTACACTCAGAAAGTTATGCCTCAAACCCTTCACATAATATACATCATCAGTATTGTGCACTCCATCAAAAATAATTGAACCTTTACCACAGATCTTAGCTCTTGAATCATCACCAAACATAACTAAACCACCATCATATTTTTCAAGTTTAGTGAACTTACTCTTATCTCTGATCATGTGATTTGAACATCCACTATCAATTACCCAGTAGTCTTCATCCTATCTTGCATGAAAAGTGGTAACCAAGGTACCTTCCATCATATTCTTCTTAACCTCTGAAGCATTATTACTTACATATTTACAAAGAGTTAGTGGATACAAATTTATTTTCCAAAGCTAAGAATAAGCATTCACTGTCATCAATCTCATTGTCAGATTCATCATCAAAAATACCCGCCTCCTCCTTAACATAGTACAAACTCTTATACTTCTTATCCTTCCTATCCTTATCCTTGTTCTTTTTATGTGTAGCCCTATTCAGACATCTCAAAGCATAATGACCAATGTTACCACAACTGAAACATTTAAAGGTTTTGGTTAACAAATTTATCACCTCAGTTTATACTCCATTTGCCCACAATGACAACTTGACCAATAGTTGAGTCGCTTGTAATGGTATGTGCAAGTGCTCTCTACTTATTTTACAAGGCGTAGCTACCTTTGAATAATATGCAATGAATGGAAATGTTGGGTATACTTTTGACCAGAAGGTAGAAAAAGTAAACTACCATCTACCCACAGTCATGACATAGATGTGAAAGATTAAATCAGAAAAGAGTGAATGCAGACAATTGACACACAATTCATTTATCTTACACCCACAAATAATACTCAGGAAATAATGAATAGTAGACCCCTTCTCACTAGATGTGTCAATTTGAATTCAAAGTTCCAGAGGTTAACACATACACGGTTCCATATAACAAAAATAAACGTTGAAGAATAATCACAATGACACAAAGATTTTTTGAAATTTAAAGAAGACATAAACAAATACACAAATGTGAATATATCTCCTTTATTCTCGAATGTCAAAATAGAGTTCACAGACTCCGCCCTGTACAACAAACTGAGTTGAAAAAAGAAAACAAAACTGCTCTACCCTTCCCGAATAGTTAAGAAAAAATGGTAGGAAAAATATCCCCTTTATAATGAGAAAAGTGAAATTTATATTCCACCCCGATCATACTATTTTGTTTCCCTAACTACTTCTTGAAAAGAAAAGAAAATTTCCTTTCTCCATCTTCCCGAAAGTAACTGTTTCTTGGTAGCTTTGAATTTTATTTTTTTTCTTCTTGTAATTGATTCTTGAAATAGTGGTAAACAAAAGAATCTCTTTTCATTCGTAACTCTCCCTTTACCATAAAGAAACCCTTCTTTTCTCTTTGTAACTTGAAAATACACTTTATTAACAATGTTCCAAACTGGTCATCAGCTTCAGGGGAGTAATCAGATTCATCTGATGTTGGATTTAAATTATCAAATAAAGGTGGTGAAGAAACAGGCATCTTGCATATTTTATGTTACAAACCTTTACCTGCATCACCTTCTAATGCTCTATCTATTCCAATGATACCCTAGGGCCTTGTTTGATCAAGTACAAATGTAATCACTGTAGGAAAAGTGTCCAAAAGTTGACTTGATTGCTCTTCTCCTCCACTACAATTCTGATGTGCAAAAGGCACTGGAAATTGAGATCCCTCCAAATTTCTTACTCTAGTAGAATTTGATCCATTTCCAAAATTATTTAATCAATCTTCTGTATGTTGAAATCTTCACAGCCAACCTTTGTCAAGTTTAGTGTTTGAGACCTGATTGCATCACCACTTGGAATTTCTTCTAATAATATACTTTTGGGCTCATATAGTAGCACCCTTTCAACCATATATTGGCCTCATTTGGGACATAACCATGTGGATATCTTCAAAGGATTCTCGACTTAGGTACCTATGATAAGCATATCATCTAGGTTCTTTAATAATCTCATTTTATTTCTCCTTGGGGTGCCAATGCATTATTGCCAACTTCTGTTTAGAGCTTGAAATTATGAAAGAAAAGTTTCAGATGATATCTATGGCCAATTGATATAGTTATGTTCTACTATCTTATAGTGATTGAGCATATGGTGGCACCAAATCTATTCACGTGTACCGAGGATGAATATTTCAAACTCATATCGAGCCTTGACATTAATATAATTGACAATAGTTGTGTTTTTCACGCTTATGCATTCACATCTAATAGCATCTCCAACATTATCATTATCACACAATCCTCCAGTGTGTTGCCACGAACTTGGTCATTTGATCCTTCTCAATTTTCACTCGGTCTAGTATCCATGATAACCTGAAATTTTTTGACAATCTTCTTCCTTAATGTTGTCAAAATGCTCATGATCTTCATCACATTTTAGAGGCATTTAAAATATTTTTGTGATGTTGGCTGAGATAAAGTGTCTTACTTTCAAGTTGTAGCGATCTCATATTCCATAGGTAAATAAGAACATTCTTATCTAAATCAGTGTCATTTGAATTTGTGTAAGCCTTTGATCTATCATATATTGGAGTCTCTTATCCCTATTCATCATAATCATGTTGAGACTGAAACAATTATTGGCAAGAAGACATAGAAATAAACCATTGTAGCCTCAAAATTGGTGTTGCTCTCATCTCTCCAATAACTCCCATCCTCAATGTTGATCACAGATTATCCTACAATAATGCCACACCAAGTAATTTTCCTTTGCGCTATCAAATTGTGCTCCTGTTAATGCTAAATATTCCCCAAGATATCCAGGAAGATGTGAAATAACATATGAGAAACTACAGTAATTAGTGTGAAATCCAAATCCAGCCTCAGGAGTTGCAAATACAGTGTTCTCCATAACAACTAAGAATGTGGCTGGAACTACGAAACTTGCACCTCCTCAAATCCTGGTGTCCTCGACGCAGATGAGGGACTGCATTACAAGCTGGCTCGAGACTTCCCCAATTCCACACTTAGCGTACAAGCTACCAAAGCGATTCAAATTACTATTCCCTAAGGTGCAGGCGTGGAGGAAGGAATGCTCGCCAATTCAGATCAAGCTTAATCCATAGCGAATACACTTTACAGTTGAAGGTTCTTCATTTTATGTGTGCCTATGCATTAGTTAGATCGTTCCCAGAGTAATGTGAGGAATCCTGAGTAGAAGCACATTGTGGTGCGTACCATCCAGAGGATTATCATTAACCTTGCTACTATACATTAGCATTTGGCCTCTCCACAACATTAAATACATTCATATCTTCATACAACTTCGCAACTGCCATATTCATTATTTTAGCAACGTTTGTTTTAACCTCAGACGCATATCTATTCAATCATAGTATTTCACAGGACCTTCAATTTATTAATGTTTCAACATTGTCCCAGACCTTTGATATGCACAACACCATTATACCAAGCATGATTTACTATCCTTCAATAACATCTAGTTCCTGTGACAAGAGGATCGGTGGTCAAACCCTAAATGAATGCCCAAGCTTGTCGAGCTGTCGACACTTTCTCAAACTTTAGAACCAATGAGTCGGGCAACTTTGAAGTTTCCCAGCCTTTAAATAGTCCGACAACAAAGAAAATGGGCATATTTACAAACTCCAAAAATTGATGGGACCCACATTGATTTATATTTCTCTTAAACTTGATAATCATCACAGCAAAATCTAACTTCACAAATAATTTGGAAACCTCTAGAAAACATACTTTAAGATGGAGATGGAAAACCTTGTAACTTCCTCATAACAATTCCATTTTTCGTGAAATATGAACAACAAAAGGATTGGGTCCTTCTAAGAAAAACCTAGAAATATTTTAAGCTCCAACAAATAGGATCTTGAATTTTGACTTTATTTGTGAATCATAGACGAGAAAAAGTAAAGCTTAAAATCTCACAAACAAAGAGGTTTTCAAGCATGAAAATTGGGCAGATTGGGTGGAATGAGGTTATGAACAAACCCACAAAAATATATCACACCAGCCAGCTTGCATAGATTTTTAGATTTAATCATCTTTGTGATTCGACGGGTTTCAGGACAAATAAGGGAATGCAATGAATTTTTTTTTTTAAAATCAATTTTGAAATTTAGGGTAACATTGGCTCCAGTTGGGGACTGCTTTCTGCCATGGAGAGTAGAGAACTCCAAAATATGAGGTAGATGAGTGTCAATCCATTGGGTAGCGGAGTCAGGGAGAGGAGAAAGGAGAACACAACCTTAAACCAAAAATGGAACCAATCCGAAAGACACAATAGGAAAAGAAAAAATAAGACACCCTACATGCACCTGGACTAGGTGCAACAAAAACCCAACTCCCCCAAATGTTCATACAAAGCCATTAACTAGCTGGGAGAAATAGAGGCCAGTTCGAAATAGAGGCGTGCAACTATGAAGGACTTGTAAACTCAATAGTAATTTGAAGGAAATGCATGTAAAGTTAAAGTATGTGCAATCAAAAAGCCACCTTTCATCATAAATTTTTGAATCTCTTTGAGCCTCAAGATTTTTGTTGTGTATGGTGCTAATTATGTTTTCTTGAACCATCTCACATAAATCAGAAATTACTGTCTGATGACTATTGCCAATTACAAGGCCCAGAGTTGAGACATGAGAATAAACTGGTGAGCTACAAAATGATGCTTCCACTTTCGGTTGCAATTCATAATATTTAGAGCTTTCCAAAGAAGGAGAAACATTACTCTTAACACCTCTGCCCTGCACAACGCCTTTCTTGAAAACTTGATTTACTTCCAATTTAGAAGGAAAATTAACTTTATCAAACATGGGATGTTCTTTAACCCAAGAGATTTCATCTTTCTTTATTGCAACCAAATCAGAAAACTCCATGTCCAAAATTGAAGCATGGGGTGAACCAATACCTGGGTCGTCGACAAAGGAGTCTTCTCCTTCAAGTGTGATTTCCTCTTTACAAAAAGAAACTTTATTTGCAAGTCTCAACGACTCTTGAAGCTTTGGTTGTAATATTTCTAACTTTTCATCATCTTCTTCATGAAATTTGAAGGTCATATATTCTAAATGTGCATCAATTATAACTTCATTGTCAATGCCAAGACTAGAAGAGAAAACATCAGAAATGAAACCCTCTTTTTGCAGATTGCTAAATGAATCAATCTTTGGAAGTATGACTATTGGCTGTGACCTCTGAATATTACTTTCTACAAGCATAGGATCAAAGTTGACATAAATAATTTCTTCACTTCTTATACAAGGAAAATCACCACTGAGAGAATAAGGAGAATGCAACTTATCTATTTTCTTTCCATGATTTTCCTTGTCTATTTTATGAAATTCTAAACTAATATCATCAGAGACAAAATCTTCCATATCTGAACTATTATTTAGAAACCCTTTTTTAGCTTCACAAGAAATATTTTCTATTACTTTTTCATCCATATCAAAGCCAAAGACTTCTAATTCAAGAGAAAATTGCGTAACATTCATACCTTCTTTCTTATTATCGAAAGAACAAGTGGTTGCACTCACCTCAGTGATGTGACTGTCTTCTTCTATAATCCCACATAAAAAGTCATTTGAACTTTCTAGGCACCAGTTTGGAATGAGAACTACATTGGATCCATTTGATAATACTTTTTCATTTTCTTCGAAAGGAATGGATGGTTGTTCAATCTCACTCCTTTGTATGCAATCTCATTCACCAAGAATAGAAAAATTAAAAGAAACTTGCTCTTTATTCTCCGGTTCTTAAGCATTTCTGACTTTTCTACCATTGTTTAATGAATCTTGTGCTCAAGATCTTTAAGAATGTAATATCTACAATGCAAATCTTTGAACAATAAGGTAGATTGATGATCTTGGAATGGATGTAGCCCTTTCTTTTCAGCTTTGGATATGCTTGTTTTGAGACCATTCCATAGTGAATGAATCATTCCATCCTCTTCAGCCAATATTTCTTTAATTGTTGGCATCGGTCTTCTTTTAGCTTTGGGTTGATTTCTTTGATTTTCTTGGCACCAAAACATTTTCTGAGATCTTTAAACACAATAGATTCACCAAACCCCTTTCCAATGGAGGTACCATTAAAATTTCGAGGAAAGAATACACCAACACTTCAATTCATTCCCCAGCGGAGTTGCCAAAAATATGTCGGTTAACAGATTTGTTACCTCAGTTTATACTCCATTTTCCTGCAATGACAACCTGACCAACAGTTGAGTCACTTGCAATGGTATGTGCAAGTTCTCTCTACTTATTTTACAAAGTGTAGCTACCTTTGAATAATATGCAATGAATGGAAATGTTGGATATGCTTTTGACCAGAAAGCAGAAAAGGTAAACTACCATCTACCCATAGCCATGAAATAGATGTGAAAGATTAAATCAGAAAAGAGTGAATGTAGACAATTGACACACAATTCATTTATCTCACACTCACAAATAATAATTATGAAAGAATGAACAACATACCCCTTCTCAACAAATGCATCAATCTGAATTCAAAGTTCCAGAGGTTAACACATACACTATTCCATATAATAGAAATAAACGCTAAAGAGTAATCACAATGACACAAAGTTCATTTGCAATTTAAAGAAAACATAAACAAATACACAAATGTGAAGATATCTCCTTTATTCTCCAATTTCAAAATAGAGTTCACGGATTCCACCCTGTACAACAAACTGAGTTGAAAAAAGAAAACAAAACTGCTTTGCCCTTCCCGAATAGCTGAGAAAAAATGATAGGAAAAAGATCCCCTTTGTAATGAGAAAAGTGAAATTTATATTCCACCTCGATCATACTCTTTTGTTTCCCTAACTACTTCATGAAAAGAAAAGAAATTTTCCTTTCTCCATCTTCCCAAAAGTAACTGTTTCTTGGTAGCTTTGAAAATCTTTTTTTCCTTCTTCTTCTTGTAACTGATTCTTGAAATAGTGGTAAACAAAAGAAGCTCTTTTCATTCGTAACTCCCCCTTTACCATAAAGAAACTCTTATTTTCTCTTTGTAACTTGACAATACACTTTATTAATAATGTTCCAAACTGGTCATCAGCTTCAGGGGAGTAATCAGATTCATCTGATGTTGGATTTAAATTATTAGATAAAGGTGGTGAAGAACCAAGCATCTTGCATATTTTATGACACAAAACTTTACCTGCATCACCTTTTGATGCTCTATCTTTTCCAATGATACCCTAGGGTCTTGTTTGATCAAGTACAAATGTGCTCACTGTAGGAAAAGTGTCCAAAAGCTTACTTGATCACTCTTCTCCACTAAAATTCTAATGTGGAAAAGGCATTAGAAATTGAGATACCTCCAGATTTCTTACTCTAGTAGAATTTGATCCATTTCCAGAATTATTTGATCAATGTTCTGTATGTTGAAATCTTCACAGCCAACCTTTGTCAAGTTCAATGTTTGAGACCCAATTGTATCACTAGTTGGAATTTCTTCTAATAATATACTTTCGAGCTCATATAGTAGCACCCTATCAACCATATATTGGCCTCATTTGGGACATAACTGTGTGGATATCTTCAAAGGATTCTCGACTTAGGTACCAATGATAAGAATATTATCTAGGCTCTTTAATAATCTCATTTTATTTCTCCTTGGGGTGCCAATGCATTATTTCCAACTTCTATTTAAAGCTTGAAATTATGAGATAAAAGCTTCAGATGATATCTATAGCCAATTGATATAGTTTTGTTCTACTATCTTATAGTGACTGAGCATATGTTGGCACCAGATCTATTCATGTGTACTGAGGATGAATCTTTCAAACGCATATTGAGCCTTGACATTAATATAATTGACAACGGTTGTGCTTGTTGCACTTATGCATTCACATCTAATAGCTCCAACGTTATCATTATCACACAATCCTCCAGTGTGTTTCCGCGAACTTGGTCATTTGATCCTTCTCAATTTTCACTCGGTCTAGTATCCATGATAACCTAAAAAAAATTGACAATATTATTCCTTAATGTCGACAAAATGCTCATGATCTTCATCACACTTTAGAGGCATTTAAAATATTTTTGTGACGTTGGCTGAGATAAAGTGTCTTACTTTCAAGTTGTAGCGATCTCAGATTCCATAGGTAAATCAGAACATTCTTGTCTAAATCAGTGTCATTTGAATTTTTGTAAGCCTTTGATCTATCATATACTGGAGTCTCTCCCTATTCATCATAATCATTTTGAGACCGAAACAAGTATTGGCAAGAAGACATAGAAATAAACCATTGTAGCCTCAAAATTGGTGTTGCTCGCATCTCTCCAATAACTCCCATCCTCAATGTTGATGAAAGATTAGCCTGCAATAATGCCGCACCATGTAATTTTCCTTTACGCTACCAAATCATTCTCCCATTGATGCTAAATATTCCCCAAGATATTTGGGAAGATGTGAAAGAACATATGAGAAGTTGCAGTCAGTGTGAAATCCAAATCCAACCTCAAGAGTTGCAAATATAGTGTTCTCTGTAACAAATGAGAATGTGGTTGGAACTAAGAAAATTGCACCTCCTCAAATCCTGGTGTCCTCGACGCAAATGAGGGACTGCATTACAAGCTAGCCTGAGACTTCCCCAATTCCACACTTAGCATACAAGCTACCAAGGTGATTCAAACTACTATTCCCTAAGGTTCGAGTGCGGAGGAAGGAATGCTCGCCAATTCAGATCAAGCTTAATCCATAGCGAATACACTTTACAGTTGAAGGTTCTTCATTTTATGTGTGCCTATGCATCACTTTGATCATTCCCAGAGTAATGTGAGGAATCCTGAGTAGAAGCACATTACATTAGCATTCGGCCTCTCCACAACATTAAATATATTCATATCTTCATACAGCTTCGCAACTGCCATATTCATTGTTTTAGCAACATTTGTTTTAACCTCATATGCATATCTATTCAATCACAGTATTTGACAAGAACTTCAATTTATTAATGTTTCGATGTTGTCCCAGACCTTTGATATGCACAATGCCATTATATCAAGCATAATTTACTATCCTTCAATAGCATCTAGTTCTTGTGACAAGAGGATCAACGGTCAAACCCTAAATGAATGCCCAAGCTTGTCGGGTTATCGACACTTTCTCAAACTTTAGAACCAATGAGTTAGGAAACTTTGGAGTTTCCCAACCTTTAAATTGCTCGAAAACAAAGAAAATGGGCATATTTACAAACTCCAAAATTTTATGGGACTCACATAGATTTATACTTCTCTTAAACTTGATAATCGTCACAGCAAAATCTAACTTCACTAATAATTTGGAAACCTCTAGAAAACATACTTTAAGATGGAGATCTAGAAAACCTCGTAACTTCCTCATAATAGCTCTATTTTTTGCAAAATATGAACAACAAAAGGATTGGATCCTTCTGAGTAAAACCCATAAATCTTTTAAGCTCCAACAAATAGGCTCTTGGATTTTGACTTTATTTTTAAATTATAGACGAGAAAAATTAAAGCTTAAAATCTCACAAACAGAGAGGTGTTCAAGCATGAAAACTAGGCAGATTGGGTGGAATGAGGTTATGAACAAAGCCACAAAAATATATCACACCAGATTGCATATATTTTTAGATTTAATCATCTTTGTGATTCGACGGGTTTCGAGACAAATAGGGGAATGCACTAAAATTTAAAAAAAAATCAATTTTCAAATTTGGGGTAACAAAAGGGTAACATACCTTTATATTTTCCAATGCCTTTCTTCAATTTCCTGGTGAAGTTTTCTTCCAAGTCTTCATCATCGCTATCCAGTTCTTCAATCTTCAAAGCCTTAAATGTTGTTGTTGTCTTCTCTTTTGTCTTGTCATCTTTCTAGAACTTCCTTATCTCAAATGCTTACAAGGTGCCGAACAATTCTTCTATAGTGTACTTCTTAGGATACATTTCTTCAATAACAGAGATCTTGTCATTGTAACATTCTGGTAAAGTGATCAGGATCTTCTCAATTATATCTTCATCTGATAGTTTTCCTCCTTGATTTCTAACTTCATTTGCTGCCAGTTCAACTCTCTAAAAGAAACTTGTAAATTCTTCACCATCTTCCATCTTCAGGTTCACAAATCTAGGCTTTGCCGCTAGCCTCTTTGTCTTCACCTTTTCATTTCCTTCATACATGTCTTCCAGCTTCTTCCAAACTTCGTATGCAATATCCAGAGAATTAACCTTGACTCACTCATTTTTAGACAAACCACTGCAAATTGCATACTTCGCCTTCTCATTTTCTTCATAAGAAAATATCTCATCTGCAGAATTAACACCACCAGATGGAGGTGTATAATTTGTCTCTACAGCCTTCCAGGTCTTGAAACCAAGAGAGATAATTATCCTCTCATCTATCCCTTCTAATCTTTGTAGTCAGTTCCATCGAACATAGGGATCACCAACTTGTGCGCCATCGAATCTTCCTTAAGCGGTTAAGCTCTACAAAAGGAACCAACTGCTCTGATACAAATTGTTAAACAGGAGCAAGACAACTGAGAGGGGGGTGAATCATTTGTCACACAAGTTCAAACTTAAAACTTTATCACTTATCAATTCTTCAATCACACTATTCTGTTATTAAATATGAGCATGAAACACAAATAACAGAAAGTAAATCAACATAATGAACACCAGATTTTTACGTGGAAAACCCAATAAGGGAAAAACCACGGTGAGGGTTAATTCACAATATAAAGATTATAAAAATGAATACAGAGGCTCACTACCAAGTGCTCATTTCCCACAAGAGGACTCACTATCCAAATACAAAGGCTCACTACCTACAGAAACAAAAGAGAACAAAAGATCCACCACAACAATTAAAGCACATTCATAGGATTCCAGAAACCTTCGGCTCATTGCCTTCAACTCATTGAAAAACTTCTATCACAACTCACTCACACACACTTCTGCTCTTATGATTTGTGGCTCGCTCTTATGATTTGTGGCTCACTTTTATCACTTTGCATCACACTGTCATACAAATCTTCACAACTCGACTTTCTTTTATACCTTCCTTAGCCTTAGAAACTTTCTCCAAGGTTGGCCACAACACATCGTTTCATAAATTCAAATTAGGTCAGAAAATCAACATTCCCACGGTGGAAAGGAGCGAGAGTGGACCAAAAAAAATTAAACCAAGACCAAAAATAATATTCTTGAATCTTCTACACACTTCCTCAATTAAATTTTATTCTTCAAATGAAGTGTAAACACCAAGTCGACCAAACCTAATGAGAACAAAAATGAAAAATGATGCACATGTTTCCCAACACAAAGATGACACATGAACACCTCAACACGCTTCATTATTCATGAGACTCCATCTCAGATTTCTTTAGATACATCCGCAGCAAAACAATATACTTCATACACTAAACACCTTTCACCAGTCCATCCAGACTATATAAACTCACACTGAAACACTAAAACATGACTTCTAGATCACCAAAATTCAAACCTCTTTTCCAAAGCACATAAAAGACCCGCACAAGACATATCCCAAATCCACAAGATCTGAAACAAACCAACGGAGGACTGTGGAGCATAAACATGTTTCCCAGTTCACAGAAGCTCAACTCTACTAGTAGAACACACATACTGGTGGACAAAACTCTCACATACCATCTCACCAGAAATTGAAACTCATAATATATCAGCATCAGATCACCATAATGAAAACTTTAGAACCACACAGGCATAGGATCAACACGGGAGAAACAAGGAGCACATATCGGAGCACAAGTTGAACACATTCATCACTTTAACTTCTCTTCTTTATTAATTTTCTCAAAATCACTTGGAAACTCATCAACACAACACATCAACACAACACATCTGCAACTGTAACTAAGGGTAAATTTCTAAGGATTAGATTCAATAAATCAAAAGCATAATAATAAAACCCAAAGAAGTAATGAAGTGCAAAGGAAAATAAATGAAAACACAGAAAATAGAACAATCTCACCCAATGTCTTCAATCTCCATGGCTGATCTCCATTACACCTTCTAACATGTTGATTTGTGTTGCCCTCAGATTGAATGTGTGAGCAATCTTGACTATGCCATTGTCCTAAACAAGCTTTGAAGGATTTGAATCTTAAATTCCTATGCCTATGACAATATGATAAATGAAAATAATAACTATGAATTCTAAATGACTATAATGCCTATAATAACGAAGTGGTCCCAAAATTATGAACAAAATTGTGTTTTCTATAAAAGACAATTTTGTTCATAATTTTGGGGCATATTGTATGGACAACAAACACCATGATATTGTATGGTAGTTCCAAATCCAAGTTCACCAATGTAACTAAGGGTAAATTTCTAAGGATTAGATTCAATAAATTGAAAGCATAATAAACCCAAAGAAGTAATGAAGTGCAAAGGAAAATAAATGAAAACACAGAAAATAGAACAATCTCACCCAATGTCTTCAATCTCCATGGCTGATCTCCATTACACTTTCTAACATGTTGATTTGTGTTACCCTTAGATCGAATGTGTGAGCAATCTTGACTATCCATTGTCCTAAACAAGCTTTGAAGGATTTGAATCTTAAATTCCTATGCCTATGACAATATGATAAATGAAAATAATAACTATGAATTCTAAATGACTATAATGCCTATAATAACGAAGTGGTCCTAAAATTATGAACAAAATTGTCTTTTATAGAAAACACAATTTTGAATGGACGGATGAGATCGACTCTTGACATAAACCTAAAATCAGAGGACGAGATTTAATTTGATAATCCCTAATCAGGGTTAGGGAAAAATCCCTAAGTGAGCGGTTAAGATGTCATCTGAGAAAATCAGATCGGCGGTGGAGAAAAGATGAGATAATTAATTTTGAAAATAAAGATTTTCAAAATTGAGAAGATAAAGATAGCCTGCTTTGTGAGATTTGAAAAATCAGATAAAAGATGGACTGAAAAGCAATTTTGATAAAATTAAGAACCTGCTGCTTTATTTGATTTCTAGAAGAAAGCTACCAATTTGAATTAAATCAACTCAAAATATGGATTTTGTGAAATAATAAATAATCTTTTTCAGATTATTTACCAAAATGGACTGTCAGTTAAGAATGTGATGACATTTTAAATAATTTCATTTATTTAAAATGAGATGAATATTAATATTCGACAATTAAATAATTAAAGATAATTATTTAACTTAGAAGATATGATTAATAATTAAATAAATTAATCAATTCATTTAATTATGAAAATTAGTGACATATTAAATAAATAAATAAAATTTATTTATTTTAATAATCAAGAAGAAATAAATGAAGAAGGTAACTAAATAAATTAAGAAATTTATTTAATTAAGGGAAGACTTAGACAATTAATGACGATTTAATAAATAAATAGAATTTATTTATTTAATAATCATGAAGAATAAAAGGACATGAATTAATTAAACAATTATGAATTATTTAATCAATAGCTCCATCGTGGACCAAAGACATAATTAAATGTCATAATTATGCTAGGATGAAAGTGGTATAAATGAAGCTTGTAGGCCTAGTCATTTTATGTGTCTACATTTGCCCCTCTTTGTCATAATGTCACTTGTTGTGGTTGTGACAAAGAGAATAAGTCAAAAATATACCCGAAAGTGCAAAATAAGATGAGGAAGAATGACTAGGAGGGTAGCGGTATGCCCCCTCGAGGATAGACGGTTCCAAGAACATGGGTGTGCTCTCTAAAATTGATGAGAAGACTAGAATATGAAGAGACAAAGAAATGTTAGTGCAAAAGATGTGGATGATGATATGGATGCAATGCTTATATGAGATGATAAAGAGAAGATGACAAGACAAAAGGACATGCATGTTAGTTCCTTAGACCAAATCCTTCAAAAACCCTTGCCATAGGACTCTTTAATATTATTGCTCTTAATCATCATTAAGCGATCACAATGGCCTACAAAACACCATGATATGACATAGATCAAGGTGTGCAAGGTCATACCATTACATAAGACCAGCAGTCATAGACAAGGATGATCATGACTCATACTCAGAGCGTGATTGCCCCAATCTTTTTGTCATAATCAACCACAAGTAGAAAAAGACAGACAAATCATGAAATGTCGTTGCTTCTCTAAATCCTGTTTCCAGGACATCCTTGAGAAACTAGCGACATGATTGCCAAAAATATAACAAAATAGAGCCCTTATCATGATACGTCATTTTTTTTCTAAATCCTAGAATCAAGACCTTGTTGAGAAACTAGTAGTCATGCGTGTCAATCATCATGATACGTTGTTGCTTCTCTAAATCTTGGTAGTGGGATCTCGCTGAAAAACTAATAACATGATAAAAAGTCAAAAGACAAGTGTCAAATGTTTGCCAAGTGCGTCTGGATATCCATTGTTCTGATGTCAAGATGCCATGTTTGATAGTGTCGAGATGCCAAAATGTTTAAATTTTTGATGATCTTAGATGAAAAATGTCAAGAATTGCCGAATTCAGGAAGGACACATCTTGAATAATGTTGATGTCAAGAGGATTTGATCCTTAATAGTCAAAAGGGGTCCCTCGAAATGATGACAATGCCTAGGAAAGACACATCCTAAGGCATAGATGACAGAGTTGGTTCTTCAGAAGGACACATCTAAAGAGTACTGATGTCACGAGGAGTGATCCTTAGATGTCAAGAGGATCGCTCAAAATGTCGAATGACAATGATGATTCCTAGGAAAGACACATCCTATGGCATGAATGACAGAGGTTATCGTTCAGAAGGACACATCCGAAGATTAACTAGGGGTTGTCAATTTGACAGGTTACGGGGATTTGACTTGTTTTGACCGAGTTTGACTCGTGTTGACCAGATGTCGCTATTGTCATGATGATATGTGCCGATGAGATTGTCATGCTACGATAATGATTGTCATAATTTTCTTTATGAGTTTTGTTCGTTGGGAAAGATTTGTGTTGTCATGAAGACTTTTTGACGTGTGTGCCAATGTGATGTCATGAACCCTAATGGACTGACCTAGTGCGACCTCGGGGGCTCATCGATAGATGGCCTTGCCTACATCATACACTCAGAGACTTCATAGTTCAACACGACCAATGACTTTGTATCGATGACCAAATATTGTGCCATGATTCTATTTTGACAAACCTAAAAGGACTGACCTAATGTCTCGGGGACTCAAATGTGAGTCTTGCCTACGTAGCAAATACGTAGAGACAACGTAGTTTGGACAAACGACAAAGACTTGACCGATTGACATAATATATTTTACCAGAGATGATCCTATGTCTGTGTTCTTTGAGCAGTCTGATGTTTTGTTGTGGTTTTCTTCAGGACGTTTTATGATTTCTAGGTCTTTTTTTAGGACTTTTTGCGATGTTTTTGTATTTTTTCAGGACATTTTATGATGTTTTTGGTCTTTTTTTTAGGACATTTTCAATGTTTAGGTCTTTTTTAAGACTTTTTCAATGTTTTCCAAAGCCGTATGTGACATCCACTGCAGTTATATGATACAAATTTTGCCCCCAGTCAGGTCCAAGACTTAGCCAACTTTAAGGAATATGGACGGGATGCTGCTGGTTTACTAGATGGTCAGTCGTCAGGACTCGATGTCAATCATTTATCGACCATGAAAGGAAGGGTATAATGTCATGTCAACTAGTGTGATAATGGCGTGAGATGTCCTCCATCCTAAATGAAGGCAGACAAAGTGATAGTAGATGGCAGAGCAATGATCGATTACGCATGGTACCTGTTTGCTAGGTTTTCACCATGGTACCTATCCAAAGTGCCTGTTTGCCAGGTTTTCACTGTTGGACGAAATTTTTCTCTTTACTATTTTGTCATTTTTCTTATTTTTTTGTTGTTGCTGAGACGCATGTTTGTCAGGTTTTCATCAAGGCAACAATTTTTTTATCATTTTCTAATTTTTATTTTTTTTATTGTCGTTCTTAGCTCGATCTCCTGATGCTATGCGTAGAACTTCTGGAGATGTAGACTGTTGATGGGCTCTGCCAATTGTTCTCCATCTGGAGTTGCCAGCTGATAGGCTCCAGAACCAAAAGAAGAGATGATGACATAAGGGCCCAACTAGTTCGGTTCAAACTTTCCTGGCTTTTCTCTGTCAGCTTGGTTCTTAGGGTTCTGCATTAGGACTAAGTCGCCAATGTCAAATTTCTTGACCATGACTCTCTTATTGTAACTGCGACAGAGACGGTTTTGATACGCTTGTAGATGGTTTAGGGAATTCTACCTTATTTCTTCTAGCATCTCCAACTCGTGCAAGCGCAACTGTCTGTACTCTTCCTCATCAATTAAACCCTTCAGGGAGATTCGTAACGAAGGAATTTTGACCTCAATAGGCAATATTGCCTCAGCACCATAGACCAGGGCAAACGGAGTGGCTCCTGTAGGTGTATGAATGCTAGTGTGGTAATCCCACAGAGCAGGATTGAGTTGTATGTGTGAATCACGGCCAGCATCATTGACCGTCTTTTTGAGGATTTTAACAATGGTTTTATTCGACACCTCAGCTTGACTATTTCCTTGTGGGTAATATGGAGATGAAAAATGGTGTTGGATGTGAACGTCACATAACCCTGCTGCCACTTAACGCCTTGGTTTTAAAATGGACGCCCGTTGTCGCTGATGATATCAGGGAAGGCCATACTGAAATGATGTAGTTAAGGATGAACTTGATATTTGTTTTCCAAAGTAATATATGTCAATGGATGGCTAACCACTTTGTAAAAATAATACTCAGTGGCGGTGATAATGAATTTATGGCCATTGGACGAGGTTGGATGGATCTTACCCACGAGGTCAAGTCCCCATTGAGCGAAGGGCCAAGGAGAGGTGATCGACCGAAGTTCTTGTGTGGGAGCATGGATCAAATCATTGTGAATTTGAAATTTGTGACAAGTCTTGACATATTCTAATGCATCATTTTCAATGGTCAGCCAATAGTACCCAAGTCGCGTTATCTTCTTAGCTAGAGTAGGACCACTCGAATGAGATCCGCATATACCGTCATGTACTCCGCGTAAGGTTGTACCCGCGTCGTTAGTGTCAAGACATCTAAGGAGGGTATTGTCACAGCTACGACAATAAAGGGTGTCACTGATGATGGCATATCTCGCAGCTTTTCTAATGAAGGACTTCTTCTAGTTATTGGATAGGTTGGGTGGAAGGGTTTGGGATTTAAGGTAGTCGTGAATGTCTTGATACCAAGGAGAGTTGGGACCAACAAGTTCGCAGACCATTTCTGATTCCGGAATGTCATAGGCAGGAACCAACAATTGTTCTATGAGAAACTCCAACTGTGGCAGATTGCTTGGGATGTCAAGGAGAGAGCCTATTGTAGCCATTGCATCCGCTGCTTTGTTATGTGTTCTTGGAACTTGTTCAAAAGTTACCATATGAAAGTACGTTTGGAAACTATCAACCATTCCCTTATAGGGCATCAACTTCTCATCTTTTGTGTCATAGTCATCATTAACCTGGTTGATGACAAGTTGAGAATCTCCATAGACATGTAGTGCTCTAATTTTCCATTTTATTGCCATTCTTAGTCCTGTAACCAATGCCTCATATTCCGCCACATTGTTTGTGCATGGGAATGCAATGCGGAAAGACTTAGGAATGGAGTCTCCTTGAGGAGTGATAAACAAGATTCCTACCCCCGAGCCATGATTTGTGTGTGACCCGTCAAAGTAGAGTCGCCAAGGTGCCTTAGGTTCCGTATAGAATATCGACTCATCTGGAAAATCTGCCACTAGCAAGTGATCACTTTGCAAAGGTGTGTCTGCCAGTTGGTCTGCAATGACTTGTCCTTTTATCGCCTTTCTTTCCACATATTGAATATCATATTCACTTAGAATCATGACCCATTTTGCTAGACGTCCTGTTAATGCTGCCCTGCTCAACAAATATTTTAGGGGGTCGATCTTTGCTACTAGCTGCATCTGATGGCTTAGCATGTAATGCCTTAGTTTTTGTGTTGCAAAGACCATGGCTAGGAAAGCTCATTCAATTGGTGTGTAGTTCAGCTCATACCCGACCAACGTCTGACTAATATAGTATATAGCTCTTTCTTTTTCTTCTTGGTCGTTTTGTGCTAATAATGCCCCCAATGCTGAACTAGTTGTCGAGATGTATAGGATCAATGGCTTTCCATGAATGAGAGGCATGAGAACTGGCATTGACAGTAGGTAGTCCTTGATTTGCTGAAAGGCTTCTTGACATTTGTCTGTCCACACAAAGGGAATAGCCTTGCACAACAGGAATTGGAATGGGCGGCACTTGTCAGCCAATTGGGCTATGAAGCGCCGAATAGATTGTACCCTGCCTTGTAGAGTTCTAAGTTCACCGATTCCTCTGGGAGGAGGCATGTCTATGATGGCTTTGAATTTTGTTGGATCAACCTCAATGCCTCTTTGAGAAACTATGTAGCCCAAGAGTTTACCTGATGTTACACTGAAGACACATTTCTTAGGATTTAGTCAGAGTTTGTATTCTTGCAGTCGTTTGAAAATTATGTCTAAAACCCTGAGGTGATCTTTCCTGGTTGTTGATTTAGCCAATAGGTCATCTACATAATCTTCCATTATTTTATGCATCATGTCATGGAAGATTGTAGTCATAGCCCTTTGATATGTGGTGCCTACATTTTTGAGACTGAAGGGCATGACATTCCAATAGTATGTTCCCCATGGGCAAGTAAATTTCATTTTGTGCTGGTCTTCTGGGGCAATGCGAATCTGATTATAGCCGGAGAAACCATCCATGAGGGATAGCATCTCATATCCTGCTGTAAGGTCAACTATGATGTCAATGTTGGGTAAAGGAAAGTCATCCTTTGGGCATGCCTTATTTAGATCTCTAAAATCTGTACAAACGCGGATCAACCCATTTGGTTTTGTTACCAACACCAAGTTAGATATCCATTCAGCATAATCAATAGACCGTATGAATCCCACATCTAGAAGCTTCTTCAACTCTGCCTTGACCAATAGAGCGACTTGAGGGTGCATTTTGCATAACTTCTGCTTGACTGGTTTGACATTAGGAAATAAGGGAGATGGTGCAGGACCAGTTCTGGATCTAATCCCGGCATGTCTGCATAGGACCATGCGAAGTTTATTTTAGGTTTAGCAAAGAATTTATGAAATTTCGGTCTCTCTTCTTCAGTCAATGATGCAGCAAAGAGGACCATTTTGGGATCTTTTGCAGTCGATATGTTATCTTCTATGGTATCTTCTACCAACATAGCCGACTTCTCTTGTTGCACAAGAAGAAAGTCCAGTCCTCCATCTTTGGGCGCCTTAGAGAGGTTTTCACCAGTAGATACATCCTTTGTTTTTACTATTTTATCGTCAAAAGGTGCCTTTCGGTTTTCACCTAGAGATGTTTCATTTTTTATCTTATTTTTATTTTTACTTTTGCGACTGGAGGATGGAGCAGTCTCGCCAAAGTATGTTGTGCAATCTAGATCAATAGAGAATCCTGCCTTGTGGTCACCATTAGGTATGTCCTCGCGTAATCCCATAAATTCTGCAATTGCCTCATCATTCTGAAATGTATCCAGGACTGGCGGGCCTTGTTGGTCCCAATCAACTAGTTGAGGATAGACTAGGGAAATGCCATCGTCAGTGTTGGTGAATTGTAGGGAGGATGCAGAAAGCATGCAAACGGATTTAGTAATATTGTAGATGAGGTTATCATCATCCAACTCCACATCGGATTCTATCCAATATTCCCCTTCACTTATCTCATATTCATTGTCGAAATAAGGGGTGAAGGACCTAGAGTCATGATTATCAATGTCATTTGGTAATTCAGATGGGTTGGACTGATGGGATTCAGATAGTGGGGTTTGTAAATCATGGGGGGTGGTAATGGGAGTTTGACTATTTGGTGCCTGATCAATTTTAAATGTTTGCCAAAATCTTTGTTCAGAGGTCAGTTCCCCTTCTTCGACAAACAAATCATCTAGGCAACAGTCACTTAGGGATCGTTCTGAGCCAAATTCCCACTCTTGGGAGTCAGTTTCGGTGAGGGTTTCCCTAGTAGTCTCGACACTGTCCAAAGCATGTACTCGCTCACTTGAAAGTCCAGAGGTACGTCGATCGTCAGAGTCGGGCAATCCAAACCCTAATCCAAGATACTTTGGTATTTTGAAAGGTTCTATGGGCTCTCTTCGACCAACTTTATTTCTGCCCAGGCCACTAGTACCATCGTAGCCCTTAGCCCTCATTATATCATAACCCTTGCCATATTTTTGAACTGGTAATGGGGGTAGTGCGATAGTATCCTTATAGATCCATCCTGTGATGTCAACAAGGTCTTCATTACTCATGTCCCCCCATTTGATGAAAACTGTTTTTGGTGGAACCTTAAAAATAATTTGGGGTTCCATTTTGAAACATGGCCTACCGTAGACCTTTGGTGACTTGGGTATTGTTGTTATGCTATATGTTGTGTGTAGTTTGAATTCTTCGCAGCCAAGGTCCTGGATTTTGACAGTGGATTCAGCCTTAGGGTTTACGGAAGGTGGTGGTATGGCGGAAGACGTGGATGATGTGAGCGGATGGGTCAATGTATTTGGATGACGAGGAGCCGTGTGCTTCTTGGTTAATAGGTACTCAGTTTTCAGAGATACCCTTAACTTTGTACAATATTGGAAAGGGTCGGGGTCTCCATATATGGTTATTTTTGTGCCGTCAAATGGAAACTTTAGGCATTGGTGATATGTGGACGGAACAACTTTTAAGGCATGTATCCATGGACGGCCGAGCAAGATATTGTATGGTAGTTCCAAATCCAGAACCTACTAATGTAACTGTGGGTAAATTTCTAAGGATTAGATTCAATGAATTGAAAGCACAATAAACCCAAAGAAGTAATGAAGTGCAAAGGAAAATAAATGAAAACATAGAAAATAGAACAATCTCACCTAGTGTCTTCAATCTCCATGGTTGATCTCCATTACACCTTCTAACTTGTTGATTTGTGTTGCCCTCAGATCGAATGTGTGAGCAATCTTGACTATGCCATTGTCCTAAACAAGCTTTGAAGGATTTGAATCTTAAATTCCTATGCCTATGAAAATATGATAAATGAAAATAATAACTATGAATGCTAAATGACTATAATGCCTATATTAATGAAGTGGTCCCAAAATTATGAACAAAATTGTCTTTTATAGAAAACACAATTTTGAATGGACGGATGAGATCAACTCTTGACAGAAACCTAAAATCAGAGGACAAGATTTAATTTGATAATCCCTAATCAGGGTTAGGATAAAATCCTTAAGTGAGCGGTCAAGATGTCATCTGAGAAAATCAGATCGGCGGTGGAGAAAAGATGAGATAATTAATTTTGAAAATAAAGATTTTCAAAATTGAGAAGATAAAGATAGCCTGCTTTGTGAGATTCATAAAAGATGGACAAAAAAGCAATTTTGATAAAATCAAGAACCTGCTTGTTTTATTTGAACTTTGGAAGAAAGCTACCAATTTGAATAAAATCAACTCAAAATATGGATTTTGTGAGATAATAAATAATCTTTTTCAGACATAATTCTACCAAAATGCAATCAATTCTGCACGTATTAATATTTTAAATAATTTCATTTATTTAAATGAGATGAATATTAATTTCACACCAAATAAAGATAATTATATAATTTAGGAAGATAAGATTAATTAATTCAAACAAATTGATTCATTCATTTAATTATGACAATTAGTGACATATTAAATAAATGAATAAACTTTCATTTATTTTAATAATCAAGAAAAAATGACTCGAAGATAAGGATTAAATAAATTAAGAAATTCTATTTAATTAAGGGAAGACTTGACAATTAATCGCATTTAATAAATAAATAAAATTCTATTTATTTTAATAATCATGAAGAATAAGGATATTGACTAATTCAAATAATTATGAATTCTATTTAATCAATAGTTGAATGTGAACCAAGTGACATAATTAAATGTCATAATTATGTTAGGGACTTAAAATGGTAAAATGAAGTCAAGAAACGGTCATTTTTAGGTGTCTACATTTTGCCCCTTTTGTCATAATGTAGCATGTCGCATTGTGACAAAGAAAATAAGTCAAAAATATGCCCCAGTGCAAAATAAGATGAGGAAGAATGACGAGGAGGGTAGCAGTATGCCTCCTCGAGAGGACAGACGAGTTCCAAGAACATGGGTGTGCTCTCGAAATTGATGAGAAGACTAGAATATGAAGAGACAAAGAAATGTTAGTACAAAAGATGTGGATGATGATTAAGAGCAATAATATTAAAGTCCTACGGCAAGGTTTTGAAGGATTTGATCTAGGAACTAACATGCATGTCCTTTTGTCTTGTCATCTTCTCTTTATCATCTCATATAGGCATCCAGACGCACTTGGCAAACATTTGACACTTGTCTTTTGGCTTTTTATCATGTTATTAGTTTTTCAGCGAGATCCCACTACCAGGATTTAGAGAAGCAGCAACATATCATGACGAGTGACACGCATGACTACTAGTTTCTCAGCGAGGTCCTGATTCTGGGATTTAGAAAAACAACGACATATCATGATAAGGGCTCTATTTTGTTATATTTTTGGTAATCATGTCACTAGTTTCTCAAGAATGTCCTGAAAATAGGATTTAGAGAAGCAACGACGTTTCATGATTTGTCTTTGTCTTTTTCTGCTTGTGGTTGATTATGACAAAAAGATTGGGGCAATCACGCTCTGAGTATGAGTCATGATCATCCTTGTCTGTGACTACTGGTCTTATGTAATGGTACGACCTTGCACACCTTGATCTATGTCATATCATGGTGTTTGTGGGCCACTACAACAGTCTGCCCAATGATGATTAAGAGCAATAATATTAAAGTCCTACGGCAAGGTTTTGAAGGATTTGGTCTAGGAACTAACATGCATGTCCTTTTGTCTTGTCATCTTCTCTTTATCATCTCATATAGGAATTACATCCATATCATCATCCACATCTTTTGCACTAACATTTCTTTGTCTCTTCATATTCTAGTCTTCTCATCAATTTCGAGAGCACACCCATGTTCTTGGAACCCGTCTATCCTCTCGAGGGGGCATACCACTACCCTCCTCGTCATTCTTCCTCATCTTATTTTGCACTGGGGCATATTTTTGACTTATTCTCTTTGTCACAATGCGACAAGCGACATTATGACAAAGAGGGGCAAATGTAGACACATAAAAATGACTTAGGCCTGCAAGCTTCATTTATACCACTTTTGTCCTAGCATAATTATGACATTTAATTATGTCTTTGGTCCACATTCGACTATTAATTAAATAATTCATAATTGTTTAATTAATTCATGTCCTTTTATTCTTCATGATTATTAAATAAATAAATTCTATTTATTTATTAAATACGTCATTAATTGTCTAAGTCTTCCCTTAACTAAATAAATTTCTTAATTTATTTAATTACCTTTCTTCATTTATTTCTTCCTGATTATTAAATAAATAAATTTTATTTATTTATTTAATATGTCACTAATTTTCATAATTAAATGAATTGATTAATTTATTTAATTATTAATCATATCTTCTAAGTTAAATAATTATCTTTAATTATTTAATTGTCGAAATTAATATTCATCTCATTTTAAATAAATGAAATTATTTAAAATGTCATCACATTCTTAATTGACAGTCCATTTTGGTAAATAATCTGAAAAAGATTATTTATTATTTCACAAAATCCATATTTTGAGTTGATTTTGAATGGGTAAATTTCTGGATTAGTTTATCAAATGAATAACAATAAACCCAAAGAAAATAATGAAGTGCAAAGGAAATATAAACAGAAACACAACAAATAGAACAATCTCACCCAGTGTCTTCAATCTCCATGGCTGACCTTCATTACACCTTATAATTTGTAGCGTACGATTAATGCCCTCAGATTGAGTGTGTGAGCAATTTGACTATGCCATTGTCCTATGCAAGTTTTGAAGGATTTAAATAAAATTATGCCTATGCCTATGCCAATGATAAATGATAAATGACTATAACGCCTATAATAATCAAAGAGTGGATGGATTTTGGAGGGATTGGAACCAACACTTTTATATGCCTTGATTGATGACCATTTTGAAGGAGGTGGACATGTGTTATATGTGGGAGTCCTCTTGTCTTGTGGCTCCACATTGTAATTAACTTTTCCTTTTGACATATTTTCTTTGCTTTATCCACTTTTCTTTGGGATCCATTTTAATTTCATTTGTCCACTTGTCTTTTTATCTAATTCATTGGCCTTTGACATTTGATTTTGATCTTTTGACTTGTAAGACTTTTGTTTTTGTTGGTTCCAAAGGGAAGGTTTATTTATGATGGAATGATGGTTCATGGTGTGGGTGGAGGGGGTGTTGGCAGCAATCTTATGACAAGGATTTCTCTTGGATTCCATTTTGACGTTTGTATCTGACAAGGTTGCCCCCAATATCGAGGAGGTACCATTGACATCATTTGATTTTCTATCAGGAATAGCCAGAGACCTTGATAATGCGTAATTTTCTTGAAGTTGGCAGTGGTTCTAGAATACCTTGTTCGTGTATGCCTAGTCCTTTGCCTTGATATTGCATGTTTTGACAGATTCTATTTGTGATGGGGTATTTGTTGTTTTGAAAGCAAGATGCTAACCCATCCTTGTGTATGTGGATACTGTCACTTGTAATATTTTTGTCTGCAAGAAAGCCTACTCTGACAAAGATAGATGACCCTAGTTGATAAAGTGTCTTAGCTTCATTGTCATGTTGGACATATTCCTGATTGATATCTTTGGTCTGATCGTGTGACATGTCAGGTTCAAATGATTATGTTGGTGCTTCCAAGGAAATATCAAAACCATCATTATGTTTAGTGTCATAGAGCCCAATGATTTTAGCTATAACTTGATCATATGCAAGCATGTCCCTAGTGGAAGATTCTTGTTTTGGAGGAATATCGTCTATGTGTCCCATGAAGGCAAGTGTCTCATCATGGGAAGTGTCAATAGTTGAGGCCTTTATAGGGTCCAACAGTGTTTGATCATGAATGGCGTAAAGGTCAAGGTGGGTCGTTTGGACTTCTTGGTGATGGTAGGGTCTTGGTGAGAATGGGGTTGTCATGGATTTGGACTTCTTGGTCAATGATGGGGTCTTGGTCAAAGATTGGGTTGTCATGGATGATATAGTCAGAAATAGAGTCGTTGTCAAGGAGAGTTGTGTTTTGGATGTCATGATTGTCTTGAAGGACTTCATGGATGGACTGAAAGATAGGGTCATGGGATGGACTACCTTGTTCTTGACATAAGGGTGACATTATAATGTCATGCTTTGGGCTTTCATTTTGACATATATCCTCAAGTTTATTAAATGGGATTTGAGTTTGAGTAATGACAAAATTACCATGACTAGATGTGGCAATGAGGGATGACTTGAAAGAGTTAATGAATAATGGAGACTAGGATAGGACATGGGGACTTGGGCCCCGGACTAGTATGTGAAGAGTTCAGGATATGACATGGGTACTTGCATTCGACTAGTATGTGAGAAGGACAAGAGGTATGATGTGGAGACTTGGACGGATATGTCATGGAGTCTTGGGCTGGATTAGTGTAAGGTTGACTAAAATAGGATGTAGAGATTTGGACTGGATCGATATGGTATGACGTGGGGACTTGACATGAGTTGGTGGATGGTTGATAGGGCACGTAGACGTTGACAGGATTGATAGGTGAAGGACTAGCATATGATGTGGAGACTTGAAATGGACTAGTGGATAGTTGGTTTCCCTTGTCAAAGTTAGGATAAGGGTGAGTAATGGATGTTTGTTGGAGACTAATGTCATGGATGGTGTTAAGTGAATTTTGGTAGCGAGGATAGACGGATAGAGGACTAGGACTAATGGGTTGTTGGTACGAAGGACATTGATTTTCAGCTTGGATAAATTGTCTCCTAAAGTCTGAGGCTTCTTGGTATTGACCTCTACAGAGTAATTCATATTCAACTTTACTAGCAAGCCTATCAATATGTTGGTGAAGGGAAGACAAGGTGGTGGATGTCATGATGTTATCGGTAATGGCGTTTGTCTAAGGGAAATGACTAATGCAAGATGACGATGTTGTCAAAGCCAAAGTGTCAAATGTGGACTAAGACGATAATGTTGATGAAGGACTAAAATGATTAATGCAAAGTCTAGGTTTAAAATGAGGACTAAGATGAACAATGCAAAGTCTAAGTTCAAAATGAGGACTAAAATTGTTTTTTGTTTGATGTTTGTTGAAAGTGCGAGTTGTCTAAGATTAGATTGTTTGTGTCGATTTGTGAATGTTGTGTATATTGTTTGAGGTAATCCGACCTTGAAGCATGACAAGCACAATATTTTGGGTGTAAGCAAGCACACATAAGACAAATTCACAATCCTAAAGGCAAGCTTAAAGGCCAAGGGTTTTGTATACTTATTTCTTAGATATACCTGGATTGGTGATAAACACCTGTCCTTCTCGAGAGTGGATAGCTTAGAATTCTGGTGGCATTGGCTCCCCTCCACGGCTCATTAATGTCATTTGAGCACACCAAATTCAGATTCTTTGGGTAATGACTTCCCAAGAATTGCTATCTCTACTCAAGGGGATCAATAGTGAGTGTCTTTGGGCATGATATTGTACCATGCACTATATCAAGCAATAGCCAAAAAATGGTTGGACACTAAGATAAAAGGTTTTTATGTGAGCATTCCCATTAAGTGGGAGCTACATGATCCATATGGTGAGAGTCCCCTTCGGATCCATCTCGTGAAACACACTAAGTGATTCGCAGGTTTTCCCAAAGAATCACTTTCATATCTTGGTGGAGATACACTTGGAGTTGATTCTACCGATTGAGTTGTCTGGGGTGAGCACTTTCCCACGAGCAGGGCCCAAGTTCTAGGAAGTCATTAACCGTTTCTCTTACACCCGAGATCACTCATGAGGAATGCCGATTACAAATGGTGAGGAGTGACACAAAAAATAAGGTGGGTCTAGTTTTCTGATCACCTAGTTTTCATAAGGTGATAGCATAATCACCTACCACCTTCAAGTACAATCAGATAGAATCAAGCACACATTCATTTTAATGCACCAAAGGAAGTGTGTACTAATCTAAAAAAAGACAAGCACAATGTTTAGTTTTCAGTCTTTGACACTCGAACCTGCAAGACCACAAGTTAGGAGTTTCTTTGATTTTTAGTCTTCAACAAATGTATGTTTATGCAAACCCGAAAGTTTTTGCTTTCCAATCTGTTATATATGACTGATATTGCTACTACTATAGCTCCTTATGATCACCTGTTTTTGACATAGCCGAATTAGATTTTATTATTTGACAATTTTATTGATCTAAAAAATAAAAACTCAAAGAAAAGATCCCTCCTAATTTTCTGAGAGCTTTCCAGAAATGTAAAGAAGTCAAAAAAATTCCCTATTTTGCACCCAGAAATGCGGATTTGTGAAAACCATATAAAAAACGAAGATCAAATTTTTTCGCATTCTATTTGACCTCCAAATTAAATTTGTAAAACATAGACCCCCATTATAATTTAAATTTATTTCCAAAAATGTAAAAATTTCTAAAAAATTCGTCAATTTGCGTCCAAAAAATCAATTTTATGAAAATAATTAAAATCAAAATAACTCCCACAAAAATGATGAAAAACCCTCGATTTTTTTATTGTAGCCTCTTGAGATGATGTAAAAGATTCTTTAAAAATCTTGTACAAAAATTTATAGCTGTGTAGAATATATGAAGAAATTGGTAAAACCTACGGTTTTGTCCAAAAACTGACAGATCTGCAACAAAAGTCAATAAGACCTGCAAAAGGAAAGCTAGATCAAAGGATTCACGTTGGGTTCACCAAATGTATCAATGGGTAAATTTCTGAATTAGTTTATCAAATGAATAACAATAAACCCAAAGAAAATAATGAAGTGCAAAGGAAATATAAACGGAAACACAACAAATAGAACAATCTCACCCAGTGTCTTCAATCTCCATGGCTGACCTTCATTACACCTTCTAATTTGCAACGTACGATTAATGCCCTTAGACCGAGTGTGTGAGCAATTTGACTATGCCATTGTCCTATGCAAGTTTTGAAGGATTTAAATAAAATTATGCCTATGCCTATGCTAATGATAAATGATAAATGACTATAATGCTTATAATAATCAAAGAGTGGATGGATTTTGGAGGTATGGTGTTTGGAACCAACACTTTTATATGCCTTGATTGATGACCATTTTGAAGGAGGTGGACATGTGTTATATGTGGGAGTCCTCTTGTCTTGTGGCTCAATAATCAACTCAAAATAAGTCCATATAAATCAACTCAAAATATGGATTTTGTGAAATAATAAATAATCTTTTTCAGATTATTTACCAAAATGGATTGTCAGTTAAGAATGTGATGACATTTTAAATAATTTCATTTATTTAAAATGAGATGAATATTAATTTCGACAATTAAATAATTAAAGATAATTATTTAACTTAGAAGATATGATTAATAATTAAATAAATTAATCAATTCATTTAATTATGAAAATTAGTGACATTAAATAAATAAATAAAATTTATTTATTTAATAATCAGGAAAAAATAAATGAAGAAAGGTAATTAAATAAATTAAGAAATTTATTTAATTAAGGGAAGACTTAGACAATTAATGACGTATTTAATAAATAAATAGAATTTATTTATTTAATAATCATGAAGAATAAAAGGACACGAATTAATTAAATAATTATGAATTATTTAATCAATAGTTGAATGTGGACCAAAGACATAATTAAATGTCATAATTATGCTAGGACGAAAGTGGTATAAATGAAGTTTGCAGGCCTAAGTCATGTTTATGTGTCTACAACAACCATATAAGATAGCTCCATGTACTCACAACATCTCAACAGCATCTCCACTATACATGTATAATCTACAACATACTGAACAGTGTTGACATCAATGACAACACCACCATACTAGCCCATACTTGCAACAAATCTAACATGCAGCATATTAATGAACTTCAGAATAAATTAGCAAATTCATTTTCTATGAAGGATTTGGGTGCAGCAAAACAAATCCTTGGTATGAGGATCACACAAGACAGGAAAAATAGAAAAATTTTTTTGTCTCAAAGTGAGTATGTAGAGAAGATGTTGAAAAGGTTTAACATGCAAGATGGAAAAGTAGTTAGTACACCTTTGCCTAGTTATTTTAAGTTGACTAAGGAAATGTGTCCAAAGAAACCAGAGGAGGAAGACAAAATGTCTAAGATACCATATGCATCAACAATTGGTATCTTGATGTATGCAATGGTATGCACAAGGCTAGATATTGCACATGCAGTGGGAGTTGTGAGCAAGTATATGAGAAATCGGGGAATGGAACAATGAAATGCAATAAAATGGATTCTCTGATATTTGAGAGGAACTACTTTAAAGAAACTATGTTTTGGAGGAACAAATTCTACTCTAAAAGAATATGTTGACTCTGATCTAATGAATGACATTGATAGCAAAAGAGTACTACAAGGTATGTTTTTACTGTAGGGGGTACTACAGTTAGTTGGATTTCAAGACTACAAAAGGTTGTTGCACTTTCAATCACTGAAGTTAAGTATGTTGTTGCCACAAAAGCCAGCAAGGAGATGATTTGGTTACAACGTTTTCTAAAGGAATTGGAACAACAAAAAGAAGATAGCCCTTTGTACATAGCCAGAGTGCCATTCATCTTGTTAAGAACTCAGCTCTGCATTCAAAAACTAAGCACATACAACTCAAATACCACTTCATTCAGTCAGTTTTGGAGGATGGGCAGTTGAAGATGGAGAAAATTCACACAAGTGAGAATCCTACAAATATGTTCACAAAGGCAGATACACAGGAGAAATTTATTTCCTCAGTAGTTTTTGTTGGCCTTCATGACTAAAATGGTGGACATAAGAAACCAACTAGACCTATAATCCAATGGGAGCTACAAGTACAACAATGTCGTCCAGGATAAGTCTCCAAGTGGGAGATTGTTGATATGTGGCAACTAATCATGCAAATACGTCAGGGTTTTCCCACTGACATGTCAAATGAAAAAATTACTGTAAAACCCTAATTCTGGAAGCTTCCAAAAATCTTGTTATAAGTGACTAGGATGTAAGTTGTGGGTAATTCACGAGATTGTAATATGTTTTGAACTGGATAATAAATTATTGGGTGGCTAAGTTTTTGTGGATGTAGCCCATATTGGGTGAACCACATTAAATTTATGTGTTGATATTTTTTGTGTTATTCTTCATTGTTATTTTTGGGTTATTTAGTCTGCACATAATTGTTAATGTTTATTGCTCCGATCTACCTGAATCCTAACACCTTAGCCATTTTCCTTCAAACCCTTTTTTAGAGGTTTTCAACATTGAATTGTGCTAGTGAGTTCAAGGAATCATGAACTCACCAACATGACTTAATTATTTCCCTTTGTCATCCCTTTGGAGAGTCTTTGAACCTTGTTGAAAGTTTAGGATGTTCTTGAACCTTTGAAAACTTTGGCATCTTCTTGCAATGAATAAAAACAAGGAAAACCAAGGAATTTTTTTGGATTCTCTACAACATTGGACGAATTGCTAGAGGCATAAGGGCAAGAATATGGAATTCATAAGCACAATTTTGACATAAGAAATATTACTTAGACTATCTTATATCAGTTATCAAGGGTAAGCCAATACAATGCCGCCATGAAACAAGGGCAATTATGGCCAAATCAACAAATTGTGAGACTTGTAAAGATGGGTTATAAAAGGAGGAATTCCATTTATTTTTTGTAAAATATATTTTTTAATTCTATTGGATGTGTTTGAATGCCACATCAAAGGAATTCTTATTTCCACCATTAAAATTTTGTCAAGGCTTGTCAAATGAGATCTACATGCAACTCGCTAAGCAAGAGTATTTCTCTCTCGAGGTTCAGTTTCAGTAAAATAGACATTACCTTTGATCTATGTTGATCTTTCCTACATGTTGAAAAGTTTCATTTCTTCTACGTTGAGTGCATTCTCAAAGCCTTGATTCAGAACCAATTGAATGAACACATTCCATCTATTATTGGTAATACAACTCCCTTACATATTTTGACTTGAATTACAATGAATTGATGGGTAAAAATCTACGGTAGACATCACAACCCTTACTATATTTAATTTGAGTAGATAGATTTGAATTGATACACTCACATCTTCCATCAATAAGTTATTTCCACTTGATTAGTTCTATCTCAACAAGATGCATTGTAATCATTTCATACACTATTTCAAATCTTTTTAGATTACATTTATCCTTCCCTATCCTTCAATTTGTTTGAGTGACACCCCTTTAGCGGCCCACCTTATTAATATGAACCGCCTTAAAAATTTAGACATTTTTGATATCTTAACATCAAGTGTTAGTCCAACATGGGTTCTAGAAACCTCTTTTACCATGTTGAATTTTTCTAATAATAATATATAAGGTATAATTGTTCACCATGAATATGGGATTCTCCTCTTTAGTTTCTCAACTTGTCCAAGAAATATGTACATGCTCTACTTTCAAAGCTAACATGTGCCACAAACTGGAGGCTTTGGACTTATACAAAAATTTCCCACAAGGTTCACTTTCTTATTTCTAGCTTGATGTGTTTGTTGGAACACAACAATCTATTGAGATGGGGGGTGGATGAGTAGATCATACAAAATTTATCCCTTTAACACTTTAAACTGATTAATTGGACTTTTAATCCCTTTAGTTTAAATTGAACTAAATATGCAAAGAAATAAACATGCACACACAATAACTCATAACACAAGATATACTTAGAAAACCCAAGAAGAGGAAAACCACAGTGACAAAAGTTGCTTGGGTCTACTGCTGAAATCCAACATCATAATGAAATCTCTAATTACAAAGTTTAAGGGCACCAACCCTAATGAGATGTCAATCCCCTGGTTTTAGGAGCACACACTCCAAGGAAGCACCAACTCCCTACACTGAGCACCTACCCAGATATTTGATGGCACCCACCAATCAGATTTACAATGCAAACTATTTGTTTTATTGAACACAATTCAATGTTGCAACCCTATTTGCAACTACTCAAATCTTTGTTGTTGTCATTGCAACTCAATTATCTATTCTACAACTCTTCATTGTTATGCACCTTGAATGTTAACCTTGATAAAGATCTCCGATTTTTGTTTGGGTTCTCCTCATTGTGCATACTTTGTCCACTATTCTTCTCTCTCTTTCTTTCTGCTACATGCACACCATCACACACCTCTTTGCAATTTTTCTTTTTCTATTAGTGCATTCTCTTACACCTCAAGAGCTCACACATGCACTTTTTTGCATCAACACTTAGACGAAAAATTTGATTATCTTCATTTTGCATACCTTCACCCAATTGCAATAATTACCTCGAGCTTTTCAAACACCTGTAAAAATCCTTTGCTAGGGTTTTCTCATTATCTTCTTCAACAAGCCACACACTCTCCTCATCAAATTCAGATTCGTTGAATTTACTCAACATGTCAACCTGTAAAACCCTAATCTAGACATACAATTAATGCATTCCCTTGTTTGATTGTTTTGATTGTGGTCTTGATCTCCTTTGCAGTCTGTATCACCACTCTACAAATCAAATCGCTAATCAAATTGTCGTTGGAGCAGTTGGGCCAATTAATTTTGTTCACTGTGTTGACAACCAGTTGAATACCTAGTTCATAATGACAGTCATTGTGAGAATTCAACTTCAAACTTGGGTTGTCGATGTATGATCTTCGTGCCACAATCCTTTGATCATCCTTCATTCTCACCATCTTTAAAACACTGCCATCGGATTGATCTCCTTTAAACTAACATTGTCGATCTTTGACACTTTTCTCATAACACGTATTGCTACTTTGTCTAAGCCATCGAATTTCATTTTCATGATGTGAAGAGGTCTAGTGATCATCGTATGATATTCACCTTATAACCTTTGTTGTTGGATCACCATCGCATCCTATTTTCCCATCGCAACTACGTTTACGTGCAAAGAGCAAAAATCATGATGTGAAGAGACCTCGCAATGCAATACAAAACTTTCATTTGTCTCGCAGAGCACATTTCCACCATATTGCTCCATCACTCTTTTTAAGAGGGGACCCACCATGTCTTCATCGCTTCCTTTTAGTATACCGCTTATAGGCCTAACACTGAGTTATTCACAACCATGATGTGAATAACATGAGTGATGCAATCGTAGTACACCACCTGTCCATGCTTTTTTCACACTCCACTAACTCTTTCTCCCATCGTATATCACTGGTAGCATTCTTTCCTTTTTCTTCACAATGATGATGTGAAGCAATGAAGCAATGACCATTGGATTTCCTTCGCTTCTCTTAGTCATCAATCTGATCTCATCACATATTGATCAAAGCACAAGCCGAGGTAGTCTTCAAAACATGGTGCGAAGGACATGTGCGATAGTCGTTCGATCTCCATGTTCTAATCTCCAATATTGAACTCCATTGCATATTGTGTGAACACTAGGCTGCAATAATACACAAAACACGATGTGAAGGATTGATGCGATGCACACAATTTTCCAACTGGTAACGCTAGGTAAAGTGGCCAGTCATCCTAACAACACCAAAGGCTTAAGTGATGAGTTAAGCAACCTACAACTGCTTGTACACAATCAACATCAAAATATAAAATATGTTCATCACCATGACTGCAACTTTTAGGGTTTAACTATAAAAACCTAGTTTGACCAGAAGACATAAATAAATCAATTCTGAGCACACCACACATCCTTTGGATTTGCAATTCACACCTCTAAGAAGCTATTGAAAAACCCAATTTTAATATGCAACTTGTTTTCTCTTGCGACTTTTGTTGGAAATAAGATGCCATTTAATTGCAATCCTAAACATTATTTCATGTGTCTCCTAAGTCCTTGGAAAGTGTTCTCCAACACTAGGATTAGAAAGAGATTAAATTTGAATGAAATGAACATGTAAATTGACATTTGTAATTAATTATAAATAATAGGAACATGCGAAGGTGTCCAAGATGAGTTCCTAAATAATAGGAGCACATGGGGCGTCCACATGGAAGGTGGAACCCACCTTGAGTTCAATTAACTATTTGGAGAAAAGATAACACTTCAGTAATGTATGTAAAGATCTTAGAAGTTAAGGATTGATGTTTACATGCACAGAGTTCAGTTCAGTTCGATATCAATTCAGTTCAGTTCAGTTCAGTTCAGTTCAGTTCAGTTTAGTTTAGTTCAGTTCAGTTATGGTTCAATTATCTTCAGTTGCATGTAGTTAGTTTTAGTTGAATGTTAGTTGACTTCAGTTGACTTGGAATGCATGACTAATGACATGAGTTGCATGACAGATAACATGTGATACATTCAGTTAAGTGGGGATGATCAATCATGCATCATGTTTTCATGAATTGGTGGAGAGATATGTTTAAGTTAATAGAGATTGACTTGGACCCACCTTGGGCGCCCACGTTGGCATCTTGGAGTTAACACTTTTCCATGAGAAGATATTTTATAAGGCTGAGTTAAGTGGGCTTATTCTTGGGTGCCAACTTTGAGGAAAATCTTACAAGATATATTGGTAATCAACGTTGAGTTAGGACTTCAGTTTGGGACGCCCAAATTGATGAAGGACTTGGTTTGACATTGTTTTTCACGAAAGAACTCTACTTGCAAAGAATAGGCATAGGTTTTTTGAGATAAGATTTGTGCTTTGTAATTGTCAACTCATTGGAGTTTACAAGGCTCATTATTGTCTATTAATTGCAGCAAGTTGAAGAGAGTTCTATCAAATTTTATTGCAGGTTGTGAAGAAGATTTGTTGAAGGAAAAAGAAGCATCTCAAGAAAGTATTGATAGAGAATTATTGTAATCTTATTCTAAGGTTAAATAATACAAGCACTATTGATTCTAGTGGTGGATTTTTTTCCTAAAAGGGTTTCTCCACGGTATATGATGTGTCACTTCTATCTTCTGGTCTTATTCTTCTACAATATCATGTCTACTTCTAAAAATGGTAAAATGAATCTAAACAGATAATCATACACAAATAAATTATAACAAAGAACACTTATTTAGATCTACAATCTCATAGTTTTACAAAGTATTAAGCTAGATAATTACCTCCATTTTCAACATTTGGTATTAGAGCTAAAGGTTGGGGTAGAGTTTGGGACGCCTTTCTCTTAAAAATTTAAAGGTTTTTTGGTTGTAGTGGGAGCTTTTACTATTGTGTTATTGTTGGTTTTGGAAAAATAAGTTTGTTACAATGAGTTCTAATTCTCATTTAGATATTGAAAGATTCAATGGATCTAATTATGAGGTGTGGAAACTAAAAATGGAGGATCTCCTTGAAGAGAGAGATCAGTGGTTAGTTGTTGGTAATGAGACAAAGTCCCCTACAATGATGTCAGATGAGGATTGGGCTAAGCTTGATAAGAAGGAAAGAGGGACCATAGTATTATGTCTTACTGATGTTGTTCTCTTGAATGTTTAAGAAGAAACTACTGCATATAAACTATGGAAGAGAATAGGTGATATCTATCAAACAAAAAGTCTTACTAATAAGTTGTATATGAAAAGACAGTTGTATTCTTTAAAAATGAAAGATGGTGATTCTATTGCAAATCATTTAAATGCTTTTAATTTGATTCTAAGTCAGTTAGCATCTATTGATGTAAAGCTATAAGATGAAGATAAAGGCATTTTGTTACTTTGTTCTTTACCAGAGTCTTGGGAAAATCTAATTGTTGCTATCAGTGGTAGTGGTGCAGATCCTAAGATGGACAATATAATTCCTACTCTCCTATCAGAGGAGATGAGGACGAATTCTAAAACTGGTTCCCAAGATGCCTTGTTTGTAAGAGGTAGGCCTAAGGAAAGGGAACCTAAGGGAGACAAGAAAGGAAAGGGTAAGTCCAAAGGATGGTCTAAAACCACTAGTAAGAGTAAGGTAAAGTGTTGGAATTGTGGAAAACTTGGACATGTAAAGAAGGATTGTAAGAACAGGAAAAAGAGTTCTAATGCTTCTACAGAGAAATCCTCGGATGACAGTAATGATGCATTGGTCATTTCTTCTAATATTGTTGTTGATAACTCTTGGCTTATTGATTCAAGTTGCTCCTATCATATGACTCCTAACAAGGAGTGGTTCACTAAGTATACTACATATGAAGGAGGGAATGTCTTCTTTGGAGATAATATAGCACAACAAAGGTTGTGGGCAAAGGAGAGGTAAAGTTGTGTTTTAGTGATGGTAGGGTTAAAACCCTTAATGATGTTTTATATATTCTAGGACTTTCTAGAAATCTACTTTATGTCTCTAAGTTCAATGATTCTGGAATGCATGTGACATCTGACAAAGGTGGTTGTAGATTGGTGAAAGGGAATATGGTGGTTGCTAAAGGATCTCAGATTGGGACTTTGTTTAAGTTGAATACCTCCAATTTGAATAAATTAGCCAATGTAACTGAAGCTGAAAATACATGTATGTTGTGACACCATAGATTGGGCCACATTGGTGAAAAAGGTCTTAGGACCATTCTTAATAAGAAATTGGTTGATAGTATTCCTGATTATAATATTGGAAAAATTAATTTTTGTGAGCATTGTGTGTTTGGAAAGCAATCTAGATCTTCATTTCCTAGTGGAACAAATAAAGCTAAAAAATTATTAGAGATTTTTCATTCAGATGTAATGGGCCCTGTGGATATTGACTCTATTGAAAAATGTAGATATTATGTCACATTTATTGATGATGTCTCAAGATACACTTGGATTTATTTTATGCATAAAAAATCTGACGTGTTTAATAAGTTTAAGGAATTTAAGGCTTTGATTGAGAAACAATGATATCATAAGATAAAAGTGTTGAGATCAAATAATGGTGGTGAATATTGTTCTAGGGAATTTGATGATTATTGTAAGCATGCAAGAATTGTGAGACAGAAAATTACTCCATATACACCTCAGCAAAATGGAGTAGCAGAAAGGATGAACTGAACCTTAATGGAAAGAGCTAGGAGTATGTTAAGTAGTGCTAAGCTAGATTGGTGCCTTTGGGTCAAGGTTGTAAGTACTTGTTATTTAATCAATAGATCCCCTAGTTCATCTATTGAAGATAAAAATCCTTATGAAATGTGGTTAGGTAGGAAGCCTAGTGTTGCACATTTAAGGATCTTTGTGAGGCTTTTGTTCATGTAACTAATGAAAATTGATCTAAGTTGGATCCAAAAGCACAAAAATGCATATTCATAGGTTATGGTGAAAATGTACAAGGTTACAAGCTTCAAAATCATCTAACTTAAAAAATTACTTTATCTAGAGATGTGATTTTTAGGGAATTAAGAGCTTATTCAGGAGAAGAACAACCAAAGGAGAAGGATACTTCTCAAACAGTGCATTTTGAGATAAATATTGAGAAGCATGAAGATGCACATGTTGATTAAAAATTGGATGGATTGGATGAGGAGAGTTCACAGAGTTATTCTGAGATAGATGCTCATGATGAGCATATTGAGGAACAAGTAGAAACCCCTTTAAGAAGATCCGCAAGACAACATAATCTCGTTGATAGGTATAGCCCACCTAATTTTCATTGTATATTTGCTTTGATGAGTACTAATGATGAACCCAATTCTTATAGGGAAGCTTTGTCTTCAGATGAGAACAAGCTTTGGTCACAAGCTATGCATGAGGAAATGGAATCCTTGGATACTTGTGACACATGGGATCTTCAAAGTTTTCCCAAAGGAAGAAAGGGCATTGGTTGTAAATGGATCTTTATAAAAAAATTTTGGAATAAATGGTAATCTCAAAAGGTACAAGGCTAGATTAGTAGCCAAGGGCTACTCCCAGAGAGAGGGAGTTTACTTTAATGAACTCTTCTCTCCTGTTGCTATATTAACTTCTATTAGATTCTTTTTATCTATTGTTGTTGCTTATGATTTTGAGATAGAGAAAATGGATGTGAAAACTGCTTTTTTGCATGGGAATCTTGATGAGGAGATTTATATGAGGCAACCTAATGGTTTTGTTGTAAAAGGAAAAGAAGAATTGGTTTGTAGGTTAAAGAGATCTTTATATGGATTGAAACAGTAACCAAGAATGTGGTACCAGAAGTTTGATGCTTTTGCATTGAAAATTGGTTATGTTAGGAGTGAGGAAGATCATTGTGTTTACATAAAAGTTATTGATGATCAGCTTTTAATTATTATCTTGTATGTTGATGACATGTTTATTGGTAACAACAAGGTAATGATCAAAGAATTGAAAGCACAACTCTCGAACACATTTGAGATGAAAGATCTAGGGGCTGCAAAATATATCCTTGGTATGGAGATCAACAGAGATAGAGGTAACAAAAAGCTTTGCTTAAGTCAGAGCAATTATGTTGATACTATTTTGAAACAGTTTAACATGTAGGAGAGTAAACCAATTAATATTCCTTTACCAGTTGGCACGAAGTTAAGTTTAGACATGAGTCCTCAATATGATTTTGATTATGAGGAAATGTTTGAAGTTCCATATGTTAGTACAGTTGGTAGTTTAATGCATACAATGGTCTTTAATGCATACAATGGTCTACACAAGACCAAATATAGCCCAAGCAGTGGGAGTTCTAAGTAGGTTTATGTCTAACCCTAGTAAAGAACATTGGACTTATGTTAAGAGGGTGTTTAGATATTTATGAGGTACTTCTGATTACTATTTGGTTTATCATGGTGCTAATTATATTGATCAATATTATGCATAGATCATTGGACATACATGGTTTTGTTGAATCAGATTGGGCAAGAGACCGGGACAGTCGGAGGTCGACAAGTGGCTATGTGTTTACTTTGTTTGGAGCTGCAGTTAATTGGTTGAGTAAGAGGAAGCCCATGGTTGCTTTGTCCACCACAGAAGCAGAGTACATGGCTGCTACACATGCCTCTAAAGAGGCATTTGGTTACAAAGACTTGGGAAAAGTATTGGTTTTAATTGCAAGCAAATTAAACTTGAATGTGATAGTCAGAGTGTTATTTGTTTAGCCAAAAATCCTATGTATCATGCTCGTACTAAGCAAGTTGATGTTTAGTATCACTTTGTGTGAGAAATGGTTAAGAGTGGGAAGGTATTGATTGAGAAAGTTGACACGTTGATCAATGCTGCAGATTATCTTATGAAACAAATTCCTACAAATAAGTTCTTCTGATGCAGGAAGGCCATTGGCCTTGAGTCCTGTACTTGATTTATAATAATGATTCCTTGTTTAGAATAATTGCAATGTATAATGTCAAGTGGGAGAATGTTGGAAATAGGATGCCATTTAATTGCAATCCTAAACATTATTTCATGTATCTCCCAAGTCCTTGGAAAGTGTTCCCCAACACTAGGATTAGAAAGAGATTAAATTTGAATGAAATGAACATGGAAATTGACATTTGTAATTAATTCTAAATGATAGGAACATGTGAGGGCATCCAAGATGAGTTCTTAAATAATAGGAGCACATGGGGCGCCTACATGTAAGGTGGAACCCACCTTGAGTTCAGTTAACTATTTGGAGAAATTATAACACTTCAGTAATGCATGTAAAGATCCTAGAAGTTAGGGATTGATGTTTGCATGCATAGAGTTTAGTTTAGTTTAGTTTAGTTTAGTTCAGTATCAGTTTAGTTTAGTTATGGTTTAGTTATCTTCAGTTGCATGTAGTTAGTTTCAGTTGAATGCTAGTTGACTTGGAATGCATGACTAATGAGTTGAGTCGAATGATAGATAACAGGTGATACATTCAGTTAAGTGGGGATGATCAATCATGCATCATGTTTGCATGAATTGATGGAGAGATATGTTTCAGTTAATAGAGATTGACTTGGACCCACCTTGGGTACCCAAGTTGGCATCTTGGAGTTAACTTGCATGAGAAGATATTTTATAAGGTTGAGTTAAGTGGTCCCATTCTTGGGCGCCAACTTTGAGGAGAAGCTTACAAGATATATTCATAATCAACGTTGAGTTAGGACTTCAGTTTGGGATGCCCAAATTGATGAAGGACTTGGTTTGACATTGTTTTTCACGGAAGAACTCTACTTGCAAAGAATAGGCATAGGTTTTGTGAGATAAGCTTTGCGCTTTGTAATTGTCAACTCTTTGGAGTTTACAAGGCTCATCATTGTCTGTTAATTGCAGCAAGTTGAAGAGAGTTCTATCAAATTTTATTGCAGGTTGTGAAGAAGATTTGTTGAAGGCAAAAGAAGCATCTCAAGCAAGGATTGATAAAGAATTATTGTAATCTTATTCTAAGGTTAAATAATACAAGCACTATTGATTCTGGTGGTGGAGTTTTTTCCCAAAAGGGTTTCTCCACGGTATATGTTATGTCACTTCTATCTTCTGGTCTTATTCTTCTACAATCTTTTGTCCACTTCTACAAATGGTAAAATGAATCTAAATAGATAATCATCCACAAAGAAATTTTAACAAAAAACACTTATTTAGATCTACAATCTCATAGTTTTACAAAGTATTAAGCTACATAATTACCTCCATTTTCAACAACTTTTGGAAGTACCCTCCGCAACAACATGACAACATTTCATGATAACTTTGCAAATTTTTAAGCAACATTGTAATTTTGCAAAACATGCTCTCCTCTCCATCATACTTCACAAATTCTTCCATAACCTTATCCACTGAGCACAATGACATCCAAACATCCATTGATCTACCCTTTGACATTAATGACACCTTTTGACATCAATGACAACATTATGCCAACAGTGTTATGTTAGATATTTCATATAATGTATTTAGTGCATCCATTCCAATTAAAATTGACAAGTTTAGTCCTATTTATTTGCTACTCCTACATAATTGTGTCATTGGTAGTTGTAGGGCCTAAACTGTTGCTAGTATAATGATGTTAGATGTGCATATTTATTCCATATAGTACTAGTGATAGATTTCTATGAGCATATAACGTGGATTGATAAAATGATAATTTATGGACTATTAATTGTTATGGCATTGATCATTTATGTTTGATTGTGTAAATTTTATATTCAACTTGTGGATATTTCAAAATGAGTTAAGGAGAATTATATTTTAAGGCATTGATCACGATTATTGTGACACCTACAAGGGTGCAAAATTATCTAAATTATGATATTTACTTGTGATGTGTATGCTTATGATTGATTATATGTTGATTTGCTTTGACTATTTTTTTTTAAATTATAATATTTACTTGTGATGTGTATGCTTATGATTGATTATATGCCGATTTGCTTTTACTATATTTTATTAGATGTATTGATAGGCACAATGAGTGTCTAGGGTAAAAGTGGAGCTAAGTGAGGTGGCATAGATGTTCATAATGCTCTAACTTAGCATTAACATGTCATCCTAAACCAACCCCTATTTAACCCATTTGTGGCCTTGTGATCTAACCCATGTAACATTGACCATGTGGTGTGAATCTTGTCATGATTTTGTGGTAGCAACCTTGGTGGTTGAGTTACCCTTGTGTTTTGGTTTATGTTCCAAACCTATGCATTTTGAACAATAAGTGTTTCCCTTTTGGACATTATGGACCCTTTAGAGACTCTTTGCCATTCCTGCCACTTTAGAATTGCAAAGTGCTTGCTTCAAATTGCAAGTACATTCCTTAAATGCTTATGAAAAAGAGAATAATCAAATTCAACTTGGTCATGACAATAGGGAATATTACACAACTTCTCACAAGAGATCAACTTAGCTATAAGGGTGCAATTTATAACCATTTAGAATGGAAAAGTAAGTTTTAGCTAGGAGTGTACTATCTAATGTCTAATCAAAACAAATTTTCCATGTGGTTTGTATGTCTTTGCACCAATGCAAATAAAGAATCTTGCTAGTGGTATGCAATCAAGAAAGGGTAGAGGGGGAAGGAAGGGTAGGAGTGAGGGAGGGTGTTCAATTTTTCCAAACAAAACTCAAATGGTTTACTAAACTATGCTCATATAAATAAGAAGGCCCGGAAGGAGGAGGCCACTTTAGTTTAGATAGACTCGACTTACATCGTCATTGTACAATTAATCAAATAACCATCTACACAACTATAACCATACACCAACCAATAGTAGATGGCGAGCAACAATTTCTACATACAAAAATAAAATGGTTCACTACACTACACTCATATAGATAGGGAGGTCTAGGGGAAGGAGGCTACTTTACTTTAGATAGGCCTCACCCCTATCCCCATTGCAAAATCTGTCTAACTATCACCTACACACCACCTATACCCAATCAATGGTGGGTGGGCAAGCAAAATCAGTAGGGGTGGAGTGGGAAGAGAACAATTGATTCGCTTTACTATTGGCCCTCTACTAATGCATGTTGCCAGTGGATAGTTCAAGCTATTGATATAGATGTTTCGTAAGCAAGTCTACGCTGCCATTGCTGCCTACTAGTCAAAACACCCCACTAGCATCGTTAACTTAGAACACCTCAACTAATAACCAATAGTTGTTCTGTTCTAATTCGATATGGACATGCTACTTCCTTTGACATGGACATGTTACTTCCTAATGCAAACTGGCCCATCCATTTTTAGCCCCCTTCTCATTTATAAGGCTGGTCAATTGTGAGCCCAGTGCAAGAGTTTTCTGATGCATGCTCGCCTCTGTCTCCACCCCCGTGGGGACAAATAGCAAGCTATAGTAGAGGGAAGTATTTATCCTTCTATGCATTCCATTTCCCAAGTGCTCGGTTTATTTCTTCGAAGTAGAGGCTATTGGGCCTTAACCGTTTTTGATGTATGAATTTTCTTGACGTTTTTGCATGCAGTAATAGAACAAGCTTGGCTTGTAGGAAGCGTGGAGCAGAGCCGTATCCAAACTATAGTGGGCATGGACAACAACAGTATAAATCCAAATCTGTTCATGCAATGGTTATAGCTCAAAGTTTTAGTCAGGCCACCATCTCACTCGATCAACTATTCTTTATCTAATCAATCTAGGACAATCAATATTCATTCATTTGCTTTTCCATTTTGGGGAAGATACAGAAAGCTGGTTATGATCTCAACGTTTTATATTTCCTTCCTACAACTTGATGCCAGATAAGGCGACCCCCGACTTGAACCCTGATCCAATCCAGCTCCATAGACACCCCTCTCCTTAGAGCATAGGTGAACTTCCCAGCTATCTGTTTGATTCTGCGCCCTCAAGTGGGTAGGAACTATAGATTTTATCTGTTTGATTCTGCGCTCTTAAGTGGGAAAGAACTATAGATTTCTATAATTATTATAGAAGGCTTCAGATAAATTCACCACAACAATTCATCGCCATGACAAATTCATCTAAATGATGGGAGCAGAGGGAAGGTGAGGGGGGAGAAGTAGTGGGTTTGCGGCCCTTTTATCTTCCAACTAGGAGGCACTGTCCACTAAGCATCATTGGCACCGTGCTTTACCCCTCTTCTCAGTGGGTCTCTAGACCCCCCCTGCTCTTTTTGTGTCACACTTTTAGAATTCATCCATAGAGTTCAGGGCCATCCCCCCTCTAAATAAATAGTTGGGATAATAGACACGGGCTCTCCATTATCTAAGTGATGCCAGTCGTTAGTCTATCACAAGTAATCCAACCTTGCCTGAGCTTTACCATCTAAAATTCCAGACTTTCCTATAAGTTTGTAGTTCCTACCTCATCGCAAATTTCTCTACAGTTGTCCAAGATTTCTAGACTCTTGGACTTTTCCTATTCTTCTTAAGTCTTGCTTAGTTATTTTCCTATTCTTCTTAAGTCTTGCTTAGTTATGTAGAAACTCCAAAACCCTACTATGTTTTTAGTCCAAACTTTTAATATTTGTGTGCAATCCTACACAACTATGTACACAAAAATTTGACACTGCTCTTCATTCCTTTGTAGAACCATGGGCTTTTCTTGCACTTTAACAGTAGTTGCAAACTTGTAGTACATTTTGATCTATTTTCTTCAAATTGTGAGTTTATGTCATCTTCTCCCAAAATGAAATACAAGTTCAAAGGAGTAGTCCCTTCCTCTAAAATCATTTTAGAGCTTTCACAAAATTTTGATACAGATTTAGGCTATGTAAGTTTGAAAGGATTTCATAAGAGGACAAAACAAACTAAGAAAACAAATATCATGACCATGCACCTTATAGAGAGTGGTCTCATCCAAGCAAATGCCTTTCTTCTTTTTGTTCAATCCTCATAATTACTCATGACATGCAAATTTTAATAACTTAGAGACCAAAAAAGTTAAGAATTTAGTAGATCAAGCTATCCTTCAAATTACACCTAAATACATAAATGAAATGCTGGAAATTCTAAATCATACAAAAAATGTAGGCATGACAATTAATTCTTCAAGACAATTTTTTGAAGAAAACTTAAATCAATGTATTAGAATAATTAACAAAAGATGGTTAAAAAAAGTAAGGACTTTCACAACTAGATTGCATTTGATGCTTTATAGGAGCGAGTTTCATGAAGAGATCAAAGATACAATCAACTTGTTGAAACAAGTCCTCAAAAATTTTGACTTTGAAGAGTTTCATCCATGGATATTTTAGTTCATTGTTAGGATTTAAAAGGAAATGAATAAATTGATTAAGCAACCTTGATCAATAATAATTTGTGTAACCAATTGATTGAGGTCAAATAATCAAAATCCTTTTACATGACTTCATACTTGGTATATTCCATTACCAAGAGAGCAACCCTACCTAGGTTGAAAAGAGAAGGAAACATGGATATTAGACAAAATCTAAGGCATATGAACATAATCCCAAACTTAAATTGAAAGAAATACTTAAGAAGGATAAATGATGCATTTGTATTTTTCATCATAAGAAAGTTAGAAATGATCATAATCAACATATGTCTATGGAGGGCATTAATACAATTATTTCATGGGGAAATTGGTTCATATGTTAGGGTTAGTGGATTTGTTGAGGCTCAATGCTATTGTTTTGCTTTTATTTTTCTTCCTACATTTGAGCTTCTAGCTCTCACATAATGTGATGCTATTTTTGGTTTAGTTCATAGGTCTAATTTTGCTCTTTTCCAACATTGTCTTTGATTTTTTTATTGGAGTGTTTGAATTTTTTTCTCATGATGATTCAAGTTGCCAACCAATTTGAAACTCCTCACTCCTGATTTGGAAGAAGGAAGAATACAAAATTTCAAGTTCTTAAGCATTTTGTGGAGATGTGGAGTTATGTTGCACCTTTTCCTATTTTGCAATACTTGTTTAGGGTATGTGCAGGATCATGATGGGCCAAAAAGTGGCAATATGAAAAAAGTAGCATTTTGCATTTGCCAAAAAATGCGAAAATCTCGAGTTGACCTTTTTTTGGGTTGGGTGTCAGTACATTGCTCCAAAGCAATGCCCAAGCCAAAGTAGCACAAAGCGGATATCCGATTTGTGTTGGGTATATATAAAATGTATTGTATTCAAAACATTTTAAAATGTATTGTAACGACAAGATTTTGGTGTTACAAATCAGATATCCAATTTAAATTGGATATCCGATTTTTGCACACATAGACCCAAGAGAGAGAGAGAGAGGGTTGAGAGTAGAGGGTTGATAGTTTAAGGTTGGGGGTAGAGGGTTGACGATATAGGGTTGAGGGATTAAGGGTTGAGGGTTTAAGGGTTTAGGGTTAAGGGTAGAGGGAGAGATATAGAGGGAGTGAGTGAGAG